>CM077151.1:1318307-1488871 GCA_039583875.1 Platanthera guangdongensis | reverse complement strand
CCTAGCATCACGCATTGGCTAGGGGAGGGGAGACCTCAAAGGTCTTCCGGGTGTGAGGTGGGGACCTCCGCGCTAGAGCCGAGGGTCTGTTTCTAACTTGTTGATCTTTGGTCTGTGACGTTCCTCTAGGTGTAGTATGTGTGAGGTCAACCCTTTTCTAGACAGGATCCCGAACTCCAAGAGGTCAATTTTGGCTTCAACACTTGGTGCGGTGAGCGTGGAGAGTGACCAGCACAGTAGATCTCGGAGAGAGTGTTGTAAGAACCGAACAAAAAACAAACTGAAATGGTTTTAACTGAAACTTTATTATCCGAAAAAGGTATCTATTTAAAGGTATGGCTCTCTTTTATAGAATGAAGGAGAGAAGAGAGAATACAAATAAGAGATGTGGGACTAAAAATTTTACATGACACAAGCGGACTATACAGACACAAACCGCACAAGCCGCGCGGTTAGGCAGAAGGGCTAACCGCTCGGCTACTACCAGAGAGAGAGAGAGATCGTCATGGGAGACCGCTAGACCGCCCGGTCTCCAGTCGCCAGAGACAACCCGTTAGACCGCTTGGACCTCAAACAGCAACACACAGCAACCAAACCGCTGAAGGGTAACCGCCAAACCGTGCGGTCATCAACCCGCCAAGCCAGACCGTCAGACCGCCCGGTCACTAACTTCAACACTCCCCTCAAGCTGGAGCATATATATCGATCATGCCCAGCTTGTCACAAATATGAGGAAAAGAGGTAGATACTGGCTTGGTGAAGATGTCAGCCAGCTCTTTATCAGAAGTGATGAATGGAGTGCAAATTTGTTCTTCAAAATCTCTTCACTAATGAAATGACAGTCGACCTCAATGTGCTTGGTTCTTTCATGAAAGACTGGATTTTTGGAGATGTATATGACAGCCTTGTTGTCACAAAACATAGGTAGAGGATGGTGGTAAACCTCTCATAAATCCAGCATGAGAGCTCGTAGCCATTTTAACTCACAAGTGGTCGATGCCATACTCGATAATCTGCTTCAGCACTGGACCTGGAAACCACAGACTGCTTCTTGCTCTTCCAGCTTATCAGATTTCCCCCAACAAAGGTGCAGAAACCGGTAGGTAGATTTGCGATCCCCTTTGTCATCAGCGTAACTCGCATCTGAGTATGCTTCAACCCTCAGGTGACCATTCTTCTGAAAGAGTAATCCTTTCTCAGGCGCTGCTTTGACATACTCCAAGATCCTCAAGGCGGACTGTAGATGGCACTTCTTAGGAGCTTGCATGAATTGACTCACCTTCCCACAGCATAGGAAATGTCGGGTCTGGTCACTGTGAGATATATGAGCTTACCAACTAGACGCATGTACCGCGTAGTATCTGAAAGAAGGGGCGAATCATCCGTCCAGGTTTTGTCTTCTCCAATAGCCATGGGGCATCGGGCAGGTTTGGCTCCAGTCAATCCTGCTTCTTTTAAAAGATCTAGAGCATACTTACGCTGGGAGAGGACTAAGGAGTTGGTCTTCCGAGAGATTTCAATCCCCAAAAAGTACTTCGGAGAGCCCATATCTTTTGTGACCAGATGTTGACGAAGGTGCCGCTTTGTCAAGGCTACCCCTTCCTGATCATCGCCAGTGAGAAGAATATCATCGACGTACACAGTAAGAACCACCAGGCCCGATGAGGTTTTGCGAATAAATAGCGAGTGATCGGCAGAGCTGCGCACAAAACCAACGACGCCCCACGATGTCGCTGAACTTGTCAAACCAAGCTCTAGGGCTCTGCTTGAGGCCATAGATTGTCTTCTTCAACCGGCATACTCGGGTCTCCCCCTGAGCAACATACCCAGGAGGTTGCGCCATATAGACGGCCTCCTGAAGATCACCATAAAGGAAGGCATTCTTGACGGTCACTCTCGATTGACCGCCCACAGAGAGGACTCGGATTGTGCTGAGACGAGCCACCGGAGAGAAAGTGTCAAAGTAATCAACTCCATATGTCTGAGTAAATCCCTTAGCAACAAGGCGAGCTTTATAACGGTCCACCGTGTCGTCGGGCCAAATTTGACCACAAAGACCCAGCGACAGCCAACAACATCAGTACCAAAGGGAGGAGGAACAAGAGTCCAGGTACCCCGCTCCGTGAGGGTCGTCATTTCCTCATCCATGGCCAGCTTCCAGTGGGGAATATCAAGGGCCTCCCGATAGGAACGAGGCGTGGCAGTGGCAGAGATAGCCAGCGCAAAGGCCCTGCGAGAAGAAGGGTAAGACGATCATATGAAACAACAGCAGCAAGGGGGTGTAGGGTACATGTCCGCACCCCTTTGCGAAGAGCCACAGGGAGATCCAGGTCGGCGGCCCCCTCGGTATCCGGAGCGTCCGTGGTGAGAGAGCTGGCCCGGGAGAAGAGAGCGACGGTGGCGGAGAGGATGGAGACGGTGATGGAGAAGTGGGAGAGAGAGATGGAGCGAGAGGAGGGGACGGAGATGGCGGAGGGGTGGATATCTCGGTAGGAGACGAGGGAACGAAGGGAATAGCAGGAGAATCAGAAGCTGGGGGAAGAGGAGAGGAAGGGGGGAAAGAGAGGAGGATTCAGCCGAGAAGTAGGAGGCATTCTCGAAGAAGGTAACGTCAGCAGAGACGAACTGCTGACGAAGAACAGGGTTAAAGCAACAGTAGCTTTTCTGAGTGGTGGAGTACCCCAGAAAGACACATTTGGTGGAGCGAGGGGATAGCTTATCACGGGTGCCGATGGGGCATGTACAAATGCAGTGCATCCAAAGATTCGGAGAGGGAGAGGAAAAGGCTCCTTGCCCGGATACAGAATGGAGAATGGTGTTTTACCGTGGAGAACGGTGGATGAAATGCGATTGATGAGGTAGCAGGCAAGGAGAACAACATAGCCCCAATAAGAGCGAGGGACATGCATCTGGGTCATCAATGTGCGAGCCACATCAAGGAGGTGACGGTTTTTGCGTTCCGCCACCCCATTTTGTCGGGAGGTGTAAACACAGCTAGTCTGATGAATAATGTCATGTTGCACACAAAAAGATGTAAAAGCATGACTCAGATACTCTTTTGCATTGTCGGAGCGAAAGGTTTTAATACAAACATTAAACTGAGTTTTAATTAAGTGATAAAAAGAGGTCCATACATCTAAAAGTTCAGAGCGATCTCGGAGGAGATACACTCAAGTACATCGAGAAAAATCATCTATAAAAGTTACAAAATAAGAACTACCCCGGCCAATGTGAGGGTAGGAGCAGGTCCCCAGACATCGGAGTGGACAAGATCAAAAGGACGAGTAGAGCCCCGACCTTGCTTCGGGGGGAAGGAGGAACGGTGATGCTTGCTAGTTGACAGGCGTCGCATTGGAGAGGAGTACTGGAGGAGGGAGGTGGGGCAGAAGCTGATGTAGAAGTCGTGGTGGAGGATGACCGAGGCGGAGATGCCATTGGAGAAGATCCGTACAAGAAGAGGAGAAGGCGGACAAGGCAGAAACGTTGTCGAGGAAGTAGCGGCTGCCGCTCTCAGTCCCGTAGCAATTGTCCGGTGGGAGCTCGGATCATGAAAAGAACAAGAAGTCGGAGTAAATGTCACAGAACACTGAAGCTGCTTGCATAAAGAGTTAACGGACAATAGATTGCACGGAAACTTGGGCACATAGAGAGTGTCTGCTAGTCGTAGTGACGGAGTAACATGAACACTCACGTCCCATGAACGGGGAGAGGAGAACCGTCCGCAACGAGGACCGGTGGCAACCGATCATGTTGTTCGAGTAAAGAGAAGCACTGAGGATTGCCCGTCATGTGATTAGTTGCACCAGAGTTGATGAGTCATTTACCTTGAGTCACCATGTGGGCACTACTTGAGGATGTGACAACAGAGGCAGACGGCTTGGAAGAGTCGCCGGAGGGGCGAAGATGGGGATGCTTCGTCCAGCAGTGTTCGGAAGTATGTCCGGTGCGGCCACAGTGAGAGCAAAGGTAGCGGGAAGAAGCACGGTCGCCGGACTGGTGACTGCGGCTACAGAGCCACTCCGCTGAGTGTGATGAGAATAGTTGTCCGGTTGGAGGAGGAGCGGTCAGAAGTGGGCGCTGAAGGAGAGAGGTGACAGCAGCGATGCGGGCAGCGGTGGCATCTAAGGTAGGAGATTCCGTCTCACCCAGAATTTGTTGGCGGATCATGTCATAAGTATCAGGAAGCCAGAGCAGATAACACACAACCAGAAGCTACTGGAAGTGCTTGTGTTGTTGAGCCAAATCCGCAAAAAAGGGGCAATTCTGAAGAATCTCAGCCCCAAGAGCCTGAACCTGTTGGTAGGCAGCAGCAGGAGACAAGGTAGGACGGGCAAAGAGGTCCGCATACAACGTATAGATGCGGGACGTCTGAGCCCCCTTGGAGCACAGAGCGGCAAGATGAAGTCAAGCGGCCTTGACCGTCTCATCATGACGTATGACGGGAAGGCACTCATCGGAAAGACTGTTCGTGAGCCAAGTACACAAGCGCGTCACTCGCATCCCAGTCATCAAAGAGAGGTGAAGTGATAGGAGGGGTGGGTCATCAACGAGATGGTGGCGTTTGCGTTGTGAGCGGAGTAGAAAGGTGAAAGAGACGCTCCAATCCGGGTAGTTGGAGCCGACAAGCTTGGAAACGGTGTCAAGGTTCCCGGAAGGAGTAGGTGGAAGAGGCGAAGCCGGATTGGTGACAGGGGTGGTGGCAGTAGAGCATCAGAGAAAGAGCATAGGAGCAGGAAAAGGGAGTCCGGGCGGTTAGGAAACAACCCGCACGGATAGTACGAAGAAAAGCTGCAGCGGTCACGAGGGTAGAAACCAGCGGGCAGAAAAGCAACGACCAAGCTGCAGACCCAAGCAGAGGGGAAGAAGTCGAACGGCTAGAGGACAGGCCGCTGCGAACAGGAGCAGCGTCAAAACAGGGTCGCGGCGACAGGAGGCGGCGACTTAGAACAGGGAAAGGTTCGCGCACACAGAGGGCAACGACAAGGAGAGGAAGAGGCCGCGCGGACAGGGTGTAAACCGGCGAGGCAAGCCGCGCGGACAGGAAAGGCACAGAATCAGGAGTAGATCGAGTCCTCTGATACCATGTAAGAACCGAACAAAAAACAAACTGAAATGGTTTTAACTGAAACTTTATTATCCGAAAAAGGTATCTATTACAAATGTATGACTCTCTTATATAAAATGGAGGAGAGAAGAGAGAATACAAATAAGAGATGTGGGACTAAAAATTTACATGACACAACCGGACTATACAGACACAAACCGCACAAGCCGCGCGGTTAGGCAGAAGGGCTAACCGCTCGGCTACTACCAGAGAGAGAGAGAGATCGTCATGGGAGACCGCTAGACCGCCCGGTCTCCAAGTCGCCAGAGACAACCCGTTAGAGCGCTTGGACCTCAGACAACAACACACAGCAACCCAAACCGCTGAAGGGTAACCGCCAAACTGTGCGGTCATCAACCCGCCAAGCCAGATCGCCAGACCGCCCGATCACTAACTTCAACAAGTGTCATGACTGGAGGTCAGGGAGGTAGTTATGATCTCGGCGAGCTCCCCAGCTCAGGACCCTTTGTGGGGAGGCAAGAGTTCATGGCCACCATCCAAGGCATCATGGAGATGTTGCGAAGCATTGCTCCTTGGGGTGGCAGCTCCACCCCGAACCCCCAGGAGTTAGCTCCCCCTCTCGACGAGTCGACTCCAGGGGTCTAGGCGATATGACCCCGCGGGGGAGAAGGAAGTGCACCAGGAAGAAGGACAGGGAAGGAGAGGATGGGAGATGGGGTCGAGCGAGACCTCACCGGCCGGGAGTTGTTCTCAAGCCCGGCGAGTGCCAACCTCCCAGGCGAGCAGGTCGCGCGAGTAGAAGTGGTGAGACCACCCTTAGGGGGGCACCCTTCAGAGAGCTAATCATCTCAGCTCCCGTTCCCGAGGGGTTCAGAGAGACAGACATGGCTTACTATACGGGAAGGATGACCCCGTCCAGCATCTGCAGTGGTTCGAGGATGACGTCTCCATCAGGCCGATGACGGATGCCTTCAAATGTCGCCTCTTTGCGATCACGTTGAAGGAGAAGGCAAGGGACTGGATCCATCAACTCCCTCCGAGGTCGATCTATGGGTTCGAGGACTTGAGCCTGAGCTTCCAGCTTCGCTTCTCCACCTCCAAGAAGAGGAAGAGGAGTCCTGAGTCCATCTTCCTGATAAGGCAGGGGGCCGAGGAGTCGCTGGCCCGTTACGTAAACAGGTTCCAAGAGGAGATCCTGGAGGTCCAGGAGATGCCAGGGTATGCTCTCCAGATGGCCTTCACCGTTGGGCTGAAGGAGGGCTTCTTCAAGATGAGCTTGACCCGGAAGGCCTCCCTCTCCTTCGAGGAGCTGATGGAAAGGGCGGCAGAGGAGATTGTCATGGAGGCAGCCAACCCGGCATTTGTCAAGAGATTGGCAAAGTTGACGGAGGTGGAGTCAAAGGAGCAGGGTGGCTCAAGGCATCAGGAAGGAAGAAGAAGAGAGTAGCAGAGAGCTCAGGGGTTCCAAGGACAGGAGGGTACAGAACCAGGCTGGAGGCAGCAGGGAGGACCTGCCCAAGGTCCAGGAAGAGCTCTCATCCAAGGAGGGGGGAACTTCCACGGGGGCCAGGGGAGGTTCAACTTCCAGAGGCAAGCCCCTCGGCAGCTCCTACCCCAACCCAGCAGGCCTTGGTGATCGGCGACAGAGGAAGAGGCATGGGTGGAGACCGTCGAGCCCGCCGAAAGAGGGGAGGAAGAGTCTTGCCTTACTGTGATTTCCACCAGGTGGAGGGGCACGCCACAGCTACCTGCCCTGAGTTCCTGAAAGTGAGGGGGCGAGAGAGGCCCTGCCCAGCCACAGCCACCAGTGCGGGTTGAAAGGTTCTGCCCAGAGAAGGGGGAGATGACGTATGTGAGGACGGGTCGATGTCGGACCCCGCGGCGGTATATCGGTGATCCATGGTGGAGTGGGGATCGAGGCCACTCGGAAGGCAAGCCTCCATGTCATGTACCGACGGAGCGTCGCCTCAACATCCCAGACACCGCCCCAGGAAGAGAAGATCACCTTCTCGGTAAAGGACCTGTCGGATCATGAGGATCCGTTTTGCGAATCTTGGTTGACAACGGAAGCTCTGTCAACGTCGTTTTCAAGAAGACGTTTGACGATATGAAGGTAGAGCCAAGGAGGGTGTTGGCCTCGGACGGACCCCTGTTCGGATTTTCAGGAGAAAGGAAGGAGGTCGAAGGTGGAGTAGGACTCCAAGTGAAGTTAGGGGGGATCTCAAGAAACTGCAGGTTTGTCATTGTTGACGCTCCAAGCAGCTACAACGCCATTTTCGGAAGGCCCCTCATCAGTGCTTTCCGGTGTGTGCCTTCGTCCTTCCACCAGTGTCTTAAGTTCAACTCAGAGGGGACTCAGGTCAGGATCAAGGGAGACTCCAGGATGGCGAGGCAGTGCTACGTCACGGCTGTCAACACCATCTCTTGGTTGGCCAGGCAGATGAGAGAGAAGATCATGGAAAGCCTGAGCAGGATGGAAGTATCCAAGGGGAAGGAATTGGATAAACGGCCATCAGGCCTAGGCCCCCTGAAGAAGCCTCATCTCGGCAGAGTCTTGTATTTTTTTCTTATGTTGTAATGAGTCCAGCCCACGACCAGCAGAGTCGGGGGGGGGGGGGGGGGGGGGGGGGGGCATGTAACCCGTCTTTTTCCCCATTAGAGGATGTTGAAATTGAAAAAGCTTAGGTGACATGTCCAGCTCCCAACCCCCGGGAGGATCTCCTCGCACCAGGCTCACACCAGCTGGCAGGGTCAAGAGTGCCTCGGGGGGTGGCTCTTTTCTCCTTTGCTCTGATGATGATTCCGTTGTCAGGCTCTCACTAGCTAACAGGACTGGTTGATCTCTCGTGAAAGTCAAGTCCTTTGCTCCGATGATGATTCCGTTGTCAAGCTCTCACTAGCTGACAGGCTGGTTGATCTCTCGTGGAAGCCAAGTCCTTTGCTCCGATGATGATTCCGCTGTCAGGCTCTCACTAGCTGACAGAGCTGGTTGATCTCTCGTGGAAGCCAAGTCCTTTGCTCGATGATGATCCGATGTCAGGCTCTCACTAGCTGACAGGGCTGGTTGATCTCTCGTGGAAGCCAAGTCCTTTGCTCCGATGATGATTCCGCTGTCAGACTCCCACTAGCTGACAGGGCTGGTTGATCTCTCGTGGAAGCCAAGTCATTTGCTCCGATGATGATTCCGCTGTCAGGCTCTCACTAGCTGACAGGGCTGGTTGATCTCTCGTGGAAGCCAAGCCCTTTGCTCTGATGATGATTCCGCTGTCAGGCTCTCACTAGCTGACAGGGCTGATTGATCTCTCGTGGAAGCCAAGTCCTTTACTCGGAGGAGGTCTCGCCACCCAGGCTCTCATAGCTGGCATGGCAGGTTGACCCCCCCGGGGGGTGAAGTGTTTTTTACCGGAGGAGGTCTCGCCACCCAGGCTCCCATAGCTGGCATGGCAGGTTGACCCTCCGGGGGGTGGGTGAAGTGTTTTTTACCCGGAGGAGGTCTCAGGCTCCCATAGCTGGCATGGCAGGTTGACCCCCCGGGGGGTGAAGTGTTTTTTACCCTGAGGAGGTCTCGCCACCCAGGCTCCCATAGCTGGCATGACAGGTTGACCCCCCGGGGGGTGAAGAAGTTTTTTACCGGAGGAGGTCTCGCCACCCAGGCTCCATAGCTGGCATGACAGGTTGACCCCTCGGGGGATGAAGTGTTTTTTACCCGGAGGAGGTCTCGCCACCCAGGCTCTCATAGCTGGCATGGCAGGTTGACCCCTCCGGGGGGTGAAGTGTTTTTTACCCGGAGGAGGTCTCGCCACCCAGGCTCCCATAGCTGGCATGGCAGGTTGACCCCCCCGGAGGGTGAAGTGTTTTTTACCCGGAGGAGGTCTCGCCACCCAGGCTCCCATAGCTAGCATGGCAGGTTGACCCCCCGGGGGGTGAAGTGTTTTTACCCGGAGGAGGTCTCGCCACCCAGGCTCTCATAGCTGGCATGGCAGGTTGACCCCTCCGGGGGGTGAAGTGTTTTTTACCCAGAGGAGGTCTCGCACCCAGGCTCTCATAGCTGGCATGGCATGTTGACCCCTCCGGGGGGTGAAGTGTTTTTTACCCAGAGGAGGTCTTGTCACCCAGGCTCCCATAGCCTGCATGGCAGGTTGACCCCGCAGGAAAGTTACACTTCGCGAATACGTTGGGTTGGATGTTCTTTCCGAGCTTGTGCCCACCTCGAAAAGAGCGGGGATTGTGTATAACCCCGTATTCGCGAAGAGTGGGCCCCAAACAAGGCAGATGCGTTTTTAAGTTTTTGGAGATTTTGCAGTCTTGGTGGCCAATTTTGGCTTGACCTTGGAAATATACTAGTAGGGGGAGGAAAAATTGGCCTCCCCAGTGGCCCTTTTTTGGGGGGCCGTGGTCTCGTCCCTGCCCCCCCCCCCCCCCTGCCTGCGGCCTGGGGGGCGAGAGACGGCCAAGGTCGGGGGTCTCGCCCCTGCCCGCGGCTTGGTGGGGCGAGACCGGCCAAGGCCGGGGGTCTCGCCCCTGCCCGCGGCCTGGTGGGGAGAGACCGGCAAGGCCGGGGATCTCGCCCCTGCCCGCGGCATGGCGGGGCGAGACCGGCCAAGGCTGGGGGTCTCGCCCCTGCCCGCGGCTGGTGGGGCGAGACCGGCCAAGGCCGGGGGTCTCGCCCATGCCGCGGCTTGGTGGCGCGAGATCGGCCAAGGCGGGGGTCTCGCCCCTGCCCGCGGCCTGGCGGGGCGAGACCAGCCAAGGCCGGGGGTCTCGCCCTGCCTGCGGCTTGGTGGGGCGAGACCGGCCAAGGCCGGGGGTCTCGCCCCTGCCCGCGGCCTGGCGGGGCGAGACCGGCCAAGGTCGGGGGTCTTGCCCCTGCCCGCGGCTTGGTGGGGACGAGACCGGCCAAGGTTGGGGGTCTCGCCCCTGCCCGCGGCCTGGCGGGGAGAGACCGTCCAAGGTCGGGGGTCTCGCCCCTGCCCGCGGCCTGGTGGGGCGAGACCGGCCAAGGCGGGGGTCTCGCCCCTGCCCTCGTCGCCCCTGTGCTCGGCCACTAGGTGGATGAGGGGCGGGGTGGTTTTTATCCTTTTACCCCCGGTGTGGCTGTTTTCTATTGGCCCGAGACATATTTGGCGTAAGGGCATTTCGGGCATTTTGGCACATGGGATTTGGAAAACTATAAATAGGCTCTTAGGGGTGCCTTGGAGAGGATCATTTCATCACTTCTTCATTCTCTCTTCTTACTTCAAGGCACCCTAGCCCAAGCATTGGCTAGGGAGGGGGAGACCTCAAAAATCTTCCGGGTGTGAGGTGAGACCTACGCGCTAGAGCCGAGGGTCTGTTTCTAGCTTCTTGATCTTTGGTCTGTGACGTTCCTCCGGGTGTAAGAGGTGTGAGGTCACCCCTTTCTAGGGACCCCGAACTCCACAGAGGTCAATTTTGGCTTCAACAGTATACAAAATCATGAAAAGGGTGTTTGATCCAGAGTCATGAACTCAAAGTCTAAATTTCAAAAATCCCTAAATAAAGTGAAACATGCGTCAATAGTCTTGAATAACAAAAATAACAAATACTGTTGATTATTTAGGAATAAGAAAATGCTTAGCTATTATTCATCCTTCTCAAGGTATATAAAGGACTGACACCACATAAAAAACCCAAAATATAGTGTGGGACAAAACCCGAACATATATCAAAATTCGGAAAACATTAATACCAACACTCCCCACCCCACCCCCCACCCTCTCAAGTTGGGTGTGTGATGTCAACCATGTCCAACTTGTCAACAAGATCTCTAAAGACTCTTGTGCATTTTCCCACTGTGAGGATGTATGTCAATTGTTGTTCAGAGGGCACAAACGAAATAATCACAATGTCTCGGTCTATATTTTCCTTCATGGAGTGTTTATCGATCTCTACGTGTTTTGTAAGGTCGTGTTGCACTGGGTTGTGGGCAATGTTGATCGCGGCTTTGTTATCACAATACAATTTGATAGGCGCACTTCTTTTAAGACCAAGATCTTTCATGACGGTTAGGATCCATAGCCCTTCACAGATCTCATGAGACATAGCCCTGAACTCCGCCTCAGCACTAGATCTGACGATCACATGTTTTTTGTTCCTCCAAGTAACTAAATGCCCGCACATCATAGTGCAATATCCTGCGTGGACCGTCGATCTTCAATCGATCCAACCCAATTTGCATTAGTGTAAACCTCAATAGTCAGCCACCCAACACATCATTTTGTGAAAAAAGGATGCCCCCTCCCAGGTGAGGACTTGAGGTATATGAAGATGCAATGAGCAACATCAACATGAAAGATCTTTGGCGAATACATATATTGGTTGAGCACTCCCACAACATAGGAGATATTCAGACAAGTATGCGGCAGGTAGATCAGTTTTCCTACAAGCCTTTAAAATTAGGGATATCTTCAATCGTGTCACCATCATCTCTTCCAAGTCTGTGATAGTTTCAATTGGGGTGTCAGACGGTCTACACCTGCTTATTCATGAGGATTCAAGGAGGTCAAGTATATTTTCTTTATGATATGAAAATCTCAAATTTGGACCCCGCAACCTCAATGCCTAAAAATACTTGAGGCTCCCCAAATATTTCACTTCAAATTCCTTCGCCAGTTTCCCTTTCAGTGTTTGAATCTCATCCTGATCGTCTTCTGTTATAATGATGTCGTCCACATAAACTATCAGAGCTGTCAACTTTCCTTTATTGTGTTTGATGAAAAGAGTATGATCCACATTATCCTGGAAGTACCCGAAGCATGTCATGGTCTTGTGGAATCTTCCAAACCAAGTTCTACAGATTGTTTCAGCCCATATAAAGTCTTCTTCAGCTTGCACACCTTACCTTCAGATCCTCTAGGAGAAAGGCCAGGAGGTATAGTCGCCTGAGTGTACCCTCTTGTGACCAACCTTGTCTTATATCTCTCCACGAAATTCAGGGTGTTCAATTTGACAGAAAACACCCACTTACATCCCACAACAGTCTTCCTTTTAGGTAATTGTACCAGGTCCCATGTGTGATTGTTATCAAGGGCATGCATTTCTTCAAGTATAGTCGTCTTCCACCTGTCATCAGAAAAGACAACCTACCAAGATGTAGGAATGGATGTAGCTGACAAAGAAGAGACAAAAGCTCTATGGGAATCCATTAAAGACGAAGAGATGAACTGAGATAACAGATGTTGTGTAGGGGTACCTTTGCTTAGAGCAATGGACCCTAACAACGAGCCAGATGTCGGTTCTAGGATTTTGATATGGGGCCGTGTGATTGTTCTCTTAGGACGACGAGAATAAACCTGTAGGGCTTTTACCACAAGAGCGGCAGGAGTTGGCACAGGAGTAATAGGAGACGGAGTCCAGTAAGATTGATATAACGGAGGAATGAGTAATTGAGTGGTAGACAAAATCAGTGTGAGTTACGGAGCTCACATCCAACATAGGAGAACCCCCACCCCCCACCCCCCACCCGGAAATCAGGGTGTGTAATAGCTCTCAGATTTAAAGAACGTGTGACATCCATGGTTATAAAAACCTTATTATAAACCGATTCAAAACATTTATAACCCTAACGCTTTTGAGTAGTTGAATAGGCTGTGAAGATACACTTGTGCGTGAGAGCATCAAATTTAGACTTTTGATGAATATGCACAAAACAAACACATATGATTACGCGAGGTTGCAGATTGGTAGTAGACACCCAAAGAGTGTGAAGAGGAATGTTATACCCTAGATCATAGGAGGTCATACGATTAATAAGGTAGGCGGCAGTGAGAACGACATCCCCCCAAAAGTACATGGGAAGGTTCATTTGGAGAAGAAGACACCGGACAATTTCAAATAGGTGACAGTTCTTGCGTTCGGCCACCCCATTTTGAGCAAGAGAGTAAACACAAGATGTTTGGTGGAGAATGTCATGAGTAGCACGATAGTGTTCAAATTGAGAGTCAATGAAGTATCAAACCGCGTAAAAAACATTTTGTGGAATCGTTGAAAAAATGAGAAAACTTCACTCTTAGTCTTCATTAGGTATATCTATGTTGTGCAAGAGAAGCAATCAATGAAAATTACAAACCAAAGTCAACCAAAAATAGAAGCAGTGGGGCAAGGATCCCAAACATCGCTATGTATAGTATGAAATGTTGTAAGACTAGGAGATAAAACATGATTAAAAGAAGCGCAATAATGTTTACCAAGTTCATAAGCATCACAATGAAAATTATCAACTAATATATAAGGTAAAAGAGGAAATAAATGTTTCATAGACATAAGAGAAGGATGTCCAAGGTGGTAATGCTAGAACTCTAAAGTGATCGTCTAATCAACATGAACAGCCTGGGAAGGAGAAGTAGGAATGGAGGAATTGAACACATAGAGCTCATCCAGCAGACAACAAGAGTCAATCATAGTTCCCGTCTTCAGGTCCTGAAAAACACAAGACGAGTGAAAGATGTCACAGAACAGTTCATGAGGTTAGTCAAATGACTAATGGAGAGAAAGTTGCGAGTAAACTTGAGTACATAAAGTACAGAAGAAAAAGTGAGAGAGGAGCAACAGAGAGCGAGTCATATGATTCGTTGCCCCGGAATCAATAATCCAGTGGGTAGAAGGTCGAGAAGATGTAGCATAATCACCTAAGGGTCCCTAGTGAGCATTCAAAGACGAAGAGGCAAAAGGATCCGAAGAATGTCCCTGCATCAGAAGGAGAAAGACATGGATCTCATTGGCAGGTAGAGGCAGAGGAGGTGCAGACTGGACAAAGAGAGTTGGGGTCTCCTTGGAGGAATCAAACAAGTGGGCAGAGCGTGGCTGAGTAGAGCAACCATGGGAGCGACCGTAACCACGACCTCCACGCGGGGTAGAACCCCCACGGGGTGTGGGAAAGCCATGGAGACGAAAACAGATGTCCCAGGTATAGCGGGACTTCTCGCGGTAATCACAGAGCAAATGATCTTTGTCGGTGGACTTAGGTCTAGAATTACGAGAAGCTCTACTTCCAAACTGAATAGCCAGGTCGGAACCTTCAAGAGCAGTATCATAAGTCTAGATCTAACGCCAATCAAATTCTTGTTGAACAAGACTGAAAACCTTTAGAAGAAAGGGCAGAGGAGAGCGCCCAAGGATCTGAACACTGATCTGATCAAAATCCTGATGCAGACCATGAAGAAACTCAAAAACTTTGTTCTTGTCTTCTCGAGTGCGGACAAGAATCTCATCCTCAGTAGACACAAGGGTGAGATAGTCAAAATGATCATATTCTTAATAAAGCTGAGTGAACTCCAGGTAGTAGATAGATGGAGGGTGATCACCCTAACGAAAGAGAAAGATCTTACGTCGCTGCTATAAAATTTGTGCAGCATTGCCACGACAGGAATAAGTGGCCTCAGCCCTCCTCCAAATATCCGTCGTGATATCTAAAAATAGATAATTCCGGGCAATAGAATCAGCATGGAGTTAGTCAGCCAAGACATAACGAGGGAATTCTCAGACTTCCATGGTAGCCAATCAGGAAAATTCGGGACAGGTGACGGAGCAGTACCCAGAACATAACCGAACAAACACTTGCTTTTCAATACAAGGATAATAGCCCGAGACCACGGGAGAGGTATTGTGGTCATGAATTAACCGAGACGATCCACCGGACACCAAGGTAGTAGAGGAAATTCCGGCACCAGAAGAGAATGTAGGAGATTCGTCATTCCCCAATATGATTATCCAAGAATAAAAATCAAAGAGTCAAGGGAAGGAACGCACAAACACCTAGAGAGAAACTAGGGTTGCCTCATGAAACGATGAACGAGAGCAAATCCATGTAAGATCCGCCAAAAAAGATTGACATCGGAAATGTCGTCAACTTTGGGCAGCATGTCCAGTGCCAAGCAAGAAGCGACACCAAACCGCTAGAGAAAGCCACTCCCGCACAACGATGAGAATAAAGAAGTCGGCGGGGACTGTTATAGTTGTTGCTGGAAGAGGGGACTGCGGCGAAACTAGGCGCAGAAGACGTTAGGCGCAGTAGCTAGGAGCCGTTGCAGTAAGGAGAGGTGGAAGAGGAGCGCGGTAGTTGTTGGAGCGGTAGTCGGAAAGGGGCGGAAGACGCGTGCGGTAGCTACTGGAGCGAGAGCGAGAGTGGAGGTGAGACAAAAGAGCAGGAGGCGAACGGGACGTGAGGCGAGGGCGGAAGGCGGATGCAAGATGAGAGCGGGAGGCGGAAGGGATGCAAGTCGAACGAGAAAACCCTACCTCTGAACCTGTGATTAGTGTTGAAAAAAAAATGAAAAAGCTAGCTATTATTCCATCCCTTAGTAGGATATTTAAAGGACTTGCACTAGAAATAAAAAAACCAAAAATAAAATGTCGAACAAAACCCACACATATATTGGAATACGCTAATGCCAACAATTACCTTATAGAGAATCAATTCATAAAAAGCCTCAACGAACCATCTAGAAAAATTAACGAAATTTGAAGGGGCTATGGTGAAAGAGTATGAGATGACAGTTTTAGGCTTAATGAAATACTTCGTTGGCATTCAGGAACATCAACACATCCCAAGAAAAATGTCACAAATTTATTAAGGAAAAAAATCTAATGGAGGAATGCAACACACCAAGAAATCTAATGGCTACGAATGAAAAGTTATCCAAGAATGATGAGGAGGAGGCTGAAGAGATTTACATAATTCTAGTTGGATCTCAATTTAACTCATCAATACAAGAACCGATATTGAGAACAATGTCAATATTGTCTCAAGATTCACGAGTAAGTCCAACATAGGTCATTTCATTGTATAAAAGAGGTTCTACGAAATATAAAAGGCACGAAATTTATTGTTATTCTGTATCAAACAGAGAAGAATAAAAACATGATTGGATTCTCTGACAGAGATTAAGGAAGAATCTTAGATGATTGAAGAAGCACCAATGGGTAAATCTTCACTCTAAGGGCAAAATAATTTCATGGTGCATCATCTTCAACTGAAACCTAAAATATAGTAACAATAAAAACTACACGTGTGGCACAAGAATTTCTGCAGACTTGCAAATGAAAGAAACGCTACAGTTGTAAATTTCATAACATATCTGGAATTAGAATGGCAGCAACTTGGATATCTCATAATCCAACTAAGTATATAAAGACGAGAGATCATTATATCATAGAATTAGTTGCTCAAAGAGAAATAGAGTTGAAATTATGCTAGACAAGGATCAACCAGTAAATAATTTTACAATGTCAGTATCAAAGGAAAGTTTTGACAAGTTTAGAAAAGTACTCGGTGTTTGTAACTTTCTAGATTAAGGGTGGGCGTCAAGAGTACAACAACAACACTCAAACCTCTATCCCACTATAGTGAGGTTGGCTATATGTATCATTTGTCGTCATTGTGGCCTATCTTTTGTCATAATTTCACTAATGCATAAGTACATCATGCCTTTCCTTATAGTTTCATTCCAAGTCTTTATTGGTCTACCTCTCCCTCGTTTAACATGCCTAGTGACTAGACTCTCACAACGCCTAACAGGTACCTATAATGGTCTCCTTTGTACGTGTCCAAATCATCTTAGTCGAGCTTCTCACATATTCTCTGCAATTGGTGTTACTCTTATCTTATCCCTAATAGACTACTAGGATGGGGATGAAAACCTGACACGCTAGCCCTAGTCTATATGCAATGATACCGTCGGTGACGACCACAAATTAGTACGAGCAATGACAATAATCAACCCACATAATAATATTTAAAAAGAGAAAAGCATTCAGTTAACAAAACAATGAATGTCTTTCCTCCGCTCGGAGGGCCAAAACAAAGCACGCAGCAAATGAATCTCACCTGCAAATCACAAGCGATTCGAGACAATCTATCCACAGACAATTTATCTAAGCAAATATAAGATCCAAATCAATAATAATGCTGAAAATAATCGTCCAATACAACAAGTGGCTCACCGAATAAAAGGGTTGTCTAAGGCAATGAATATTTCAGAGTAGGACGCGCGTTGACGACGATCCGATGTGGAACAGGAGGTGGGATGACAACAAAGACGGCTGGATTTGATGGTGGGAAGCAGGATCGGGACGGAAAGGGGTAGACCCATCCATATGGAGGCGGATCCGGGTGGAGGAAGGGTGGATCTGGCGGTTTGGAAGCGGATCCGGGCTGTGGGAGGTGGATCTGATATGTGGGTGGCTGGATCTGGGCTGGAATACACAAATGTGGACAAATTTGGGTAGGGGGGATTTGAAGGTGGATCCACGGAGGAGGCGGCGGTAAAGGGTTGGGCGGCTATATGCAGCATGGGCGGTGGTTGTAGGAGCTGGGAGAAGGGCGGTAGTGGTTGTAGGGGTGGGGAAGAGGCGGCGGCTGCTGTTGGGGGCGGTGGAGAGTTCGGCGGCTGCTGTTGGAGAGGGAATGGGTGGTTGCGGTCCGCTGATAGCAGCAGGGAATATGGAGGGGCGGCGACTGCTAAAGGAGGCTATGGAGGTGGCGGTAGAGGGCTTGGGGTAGGGAAAAGGTGGCTAGGGTTAGGTAATACATTGAGGAGGAAGATGAGCGTCTAGGAGTCGTCGCCTAGGGTTCGACCGCTTCCACGGAGTCGACGTCATAGGATGATCGTGGGATTTAGGAAATGGTTTCTCCCAAATCTGCAATGTCCTAATCATCCCCCCTAACACTCTATTTATAATAAAGATATAACTAGGGCATCACACCATTGACGGCTATGATTTCCCAGAAGTGGGAATGTGGGATAGCCCGAATACATCAAAATAAATGCAAAAATGACAAAATAATTTATGAAATTGAATCGGAATGCGGATCTGGACGCATCCGCGGAGTCGGATCGGCAATCCGATCAAGTCTTCCAGCGCGAGTACACGGACATGGGTCACGCCTTGCGGAGGACCCTTCATGATGCATGCTCCGATGGATTCCCATCAAACTTAGGCTCTGTTTGTTGCCGCGTTTTTGGACCAGTCTGCCGCGGATTTCTGTGCAGCTCCGCCAAACAGAAATTGCAACCCGAATTTTGCAGTGGCCATCGCCCTATAATCGGAAAAAAACAGCGATTTGGAGTCGCGATATTTCTCACAACTCCAGATCGCGGAAATCCCCGATTTCGCTATTTCTACCCTATCCCGCGCTCCGCCGACCCCGAAATCCTCCATCGTGTCCATCTCTGGCGAGGAATCTTCCTTCTTGCACTTCTCAACTCTGGCGATGTATCTAGCGACGTATCCAGCGAGTGTCCTTCTTCTTCCTTCATCAGCTTCTGTTGAGCACTGCTTTGGGCGATCGATCCAAGTGTTGTTCCTTTTCATTCTCGTCGGCGACCACGGCGAGGAGCATCTTCCTTCAACGCCTACAAGGCCTTCTTCCTCCTCTTAGGCTGACCTCTTTCATCCAGTTAGGTATAACCTTTTTTTTGTTCCGCAAAGAGAGAAGAAGCATCTATTGAGTTTAGGGTTTATATACTTGTGTTTTTGTGTGCATGTTTTGTGTTTGTGTATCTTTAACCTTGTGTGATTTGTGTTTGTGTGTGTGTGTTTGTGTTTGTGTGATGTGTGTTTTTGTATGTGTGTGTTTGTGATTGTGTATGTTTATGTGTTTGTGTAATTTGTGTGTGTGTGTTTGTGTGTTTGTGTGTTTGTGTGTGTGTGTGTGATTTGTGTATGTGTGTGTGTGTGTATGATTGTGTTTGTGTGTCTCGGACAAAATGTGTGTGTGTAAATGTTTGTTTGTGTTTAGGCCTTAGGGTGTATGTTTATACATTAATTTTAATTTTTCTCATACATGGGTAAATCAAAGGAAGGTGGAATTTATGCAAATTGGGAGACATCACATATTCTCCTATTTTGCGATATTTGTAGCCGAAAGAAAGATTTAGGGAATATACCCACCACCCATTTCAACAAGGCTGGGGCAATTTGGTAAAAAACTTCAAGCAGCGCACAGGTTTGGAATATAGTCGCGCATAGATGAAAAACAAATGGGATCAACTGAAGCGAGATTGGAAATTATGGCGTGAACTCAAAAGAGGTGACACCGATTTTGGTTGGAATCCCACTAAACGAACAATTTAAGCGCCTGATGATTGGTGGAAAGAACGTATTGAGCTTAGATTTTTTTTTTATATAATGTTATTATGATACTAATGGACAGTTGGTTAGGATGTGCATTTATGTTTCAATCTTTTTTTCATTTGTAGATGATTCTGAATGCGAAGAAATTCCGTTTTGGTGGAATAGCCCCCGAGCTTGAGGAAAACTTAGACAAAATGTTTAGCTTGGTGGTTGCGATAGAAGAAAATGTGCGGATGCCTTCTGCTAGAGAACTTACTGCTATTTTTTCGCAGTCTGACACCTTATCTGAAGAAGTTGAAGACCACATCAATGAGAGCAATAATACACAGACTTTTGCTAATAAAGATCTTGATTCGGCTACACCTGGTCAGAGTTCGCAAAGTGGTGCAGCTTCAAAACGAAAAAGAAGGGGGAAGAGACATGAAATGGGAACCAAACAGGTTTTGTTGACACACGTAGAGAAGTTATTTTCCTCCTCAAAAGCAATTATGCAGCGCGTTACAACACCAGTTGTTCCGCCTAGTATATATCTGATGCGAGAGGCGATTCAAGAACTCGAGAAGTACCCTGAAATCATTGAGGACCGGTTGTTGTACCATTTTGCTACGGTTCACTTACAAACACCAGTGAATCGCGTGACATTCTTGAGTATCCAGAGGATAGGAGGGTGGAATGGCTGAAGACCCACTACATGAATTCACATACATGATATCTTTTAGTTTATGATTTTCTATTCAATACTTGTATGATGTTGAAGTCCTGCCTCTTATGTGTTTTAGCTATTAATGTGTGACATTTATGTTCGAAGCTTATTTCATTTAAGATTTGTCGATATCTCTCATGCTGTGATATATGTTACATTGTTATAATGTTGTTGTTTCATATTTATAGGCCCCTATAATGTCAAACGTTAATGATGATAGAGATGTTAACATAGATGATGATGAAGAATTAGTGTTGAATTATTGTGCAACTCATCAACAAGATTGCGCTCATTTTGTGGAACTTGTTAGCTCGAGTGTATGTTTAGTCAATGATTATGTCAATTTGTTTTGTGATAAAACACCTTGCATGACATCATCTCAAACTGAACATAAATGGCTTCGAGAATTATTTGAAAGACATCCTGGACGTTTTCACAATATGTTCTGAATGACTAAGGTCATTTTTTTGACTTACTAGCATTGTTATAACAACATCACGGTTTAAGAGCAACACAAAGGACACAAGACAGTGAGGTTTTAGCAATAACAATTTATATATTGGCCCACAATGAAACATTCAGAAAATCAGGTGAAAGATTCCAACATTTCACGGAAACTTTGAGTAGGTTGTTTATGATCGGTCTAGAAGATCTGACTACTTTATCCATGCATAATATTGCTCTGATTGATCCTCAATTTCGTTCAATTCCTTCGCACATACAAAATGATGAAAGATATATGCTATTTTTTAAAGATTGTATCGGAGCAATTGACGGTACGCATGTTGATGCACAGATAGCTGTTGAAAATCAAGTTCCTTATATTGGTCGTCATAGTAGCACGACTCAAAACGTAATGGTTGTTTGCGACTTCAATATGTGATTTACATATGTTGTGTCTGGATGGGAGGGTTCTGCACATGACACACGCATATATCATCGTGCAGTAAGGGATCTGCTAAGTAAATTTTTGTTTCCCACGGAAGGTATGTATTATGAGCTTTTACATTATGTTGATTTATTGAGCTTTTTGCATTTAATAAATATCATATCTTCAACTGTTTAAACTCTTTCTTACTACTGAAGGTAAATATTATCTCGTCGATGTAGGTTACCCATTGAAAAAGGGGCTCCTGAAACCTTTTTCGGAAACTAGATATCACTTGTCGGACTTTGCTCGGGAAAATCGGCCAATTGAGGAACGGCGTGAAATATTTAATAAAGCACACTCATCGCTATGTAGTGTGATCGAAAGGAGCTTTAGTGTATGGAAGAAAAAGTGGCTCATACTTAGCAAAATGTCACATTTTAAATTCTCAAATCAGTGTGTTATTGTGGTCGTTACGATATCGCTCCACAACTTTATTAGAAGACATCCACCAATGGCTGACCCAGAGTTTGATGTATGTGACAGAAATGAAATCTTTATTCATCCAGAGGCATATGAGTTGCAACCAAACAATCGTCCAAGAACTATCGATTCAAATACAAACATTGCACCAAGCTCATTTGAGGGAACGAGAGCTGCAAAAATGGCCAATATTAGGAAATACATTGCATATCAACTCACGGAATATCACAAATATATACCATTATGATGTTTACATTTATAAACATATATAAAAAAATCAGTAATTATATTTATTTTTGATGTGCAGTTAACTATCGATGATCGGGGGATAAGTTTCATCTGCAAGACAGAACACGTTTATGATTTTCATGACTAAAATAATCTTTTTTGAAAAGTCTGTTATTTTTCAATTTTGTTATTGGGCACTTAAAATGAATTAAGTTAAATTATTTTTTTATGTTATTGTTGATTGTGTTTAAATTAAAGGAAAATGAATTGTGCACCGAACATCTGTATTGTCAAACAGATTAAACTGCTTCTTCATTTGAAACAACTCTGCAAAAGTTGTTCATCCAAACAGTTTCACAGATTTCGGCACCACTCTGCAAAACAACTGATTATTCCACCACTGGTTCTCACCACTGCTTCTGCAGTCGCTGCAGCTGAGCCAAACAGAGCCTTAGTGGTCGACGCCTTTACGCTCCCAGGTGCACATAAAGATTAGAAGTATTTCTTCTATTCTATTCTCGTGTCGTTGTCTCCCTTTCCCCGCACATCCCATCCGGGTGAACATCACCATGGGTGAAGATGGGCTTGCATTATTGTATCCACCAATCGTTGGAGATCTTCTCTCGGAAGTCACTCCCGACCGAAGCTGCTCATTCCTGCAGTCAGTACAATCATGCTCTTGCTCTCGCTCAAACTCAGAACATCCACGGGTAAATAGAAAGGTTGAAGATTTTTGTGTCCTCTTCCGTGGACATACGGCTATTAAATTATTAGAAAAGTCAGCCACGCTGTACTCCTTATACCCATAATTACGAGATTTCCCCCGAATCATCCTAACATCGTACATAAATGGTACAAGGTCGGATCAAAAAGTATACTTAGATAAAGAAAATCATAAATTTAACAAAATCTTACCAAGCAATCAAGGTTTCACAATAACAGTAAAAGAGAATCGGAATCGCCATAGAAAGGAGCAAATTGTGAAAAGAAAGAGAACGAAGAGAAATAATGATTTAACCTTCCAAGCGAGAGAGAATCCAAGGCGAGCTGCAAGAAAGTGCCCTCCGATCCAGCAAAGTAGGCAGAGGAGGGCGGCGAGGGAGCCTGCCTTTCCGTCGAGGGAGACGTAGAAGAGAGCGTACACGAGGGAGAAGAAGAAGGAGAGGTTGAGGTCGACGCCACCTAAAAAGGGGAGATGGAGGAGTGGCGGGGTGAAATCGAGGAGGATGAGAGTGGTGAAGAAGATGGGCCACACGAAGAGCATGTGGATCAGAACGTTGACTGGATTGCTGTGGTAAGCCCCGTAGAAGGCGAAGTGTTTCTCCAGATCAAGCAAACCTCTCCCCATCTTCGATTCGATTCGATTCGATTCGATTGATTCAAGCACCGCCGGAGAAGACAGAGGTACAGACTAGGGCTTTCGCTGTACGAGGAAGAGCTTATAGGTGGAACAAGAGACCAACAAATCGAAGTCAACTTCACAAATAGGACAAACTTTTTTAGCACGAAATTCCGTACATGATCATCAGCGTTTCAAGGAAAAAATTTTCCGGCCTACGGCCTTACAGAGTGCGGGGAGCGCAGGAGCTGTAAAATGAGCTTTAAAAAATGGATTTTATTTGTTTTTTTTTGTTTTTTATTATTGTAAAATACAAACATTAGATTTAATGCTAAACGGTTTGGATCTCACCCGCTCCCAGAGAAGGGAACGCTATCCGTACAAAACAATTACTACTTACACGGAATGCGCCCAAATGTACGTTCTCTGTCGGAATCCATACGAAATATGCTCCTGCTAAATATTTGATTGAGCACCCAAGATCTCATTACATGAGATTTACGGTTCATGCACTTGCTCTGCAACAAATAATATTGATGGACCTTCCGAAATTTATAGGAATTTCAGGCTGCGGAGAGACGGAATTCTCATATTTCCCACCATTTAAGTGGGGAGTTATGGAGAAAATCGCCTGGCATGCAATCCGCACGCCTAATCCATGATCCAACCGCCGCACACGCGATCCCCCCGCTGCGCCAACTGCCCCTCGGTTGACCGCCTCCGTGCGGCCACGGGAGAAGAGGGTGGTCGACCCCCTCACGGCCTCCACGGGGCCGGCCCTGGTGCGGCCGCCGGCCAGTTTGCCACCCCGGTGCCGGCCACGACGCGACCTCCTGTAGCCTTCAGCTCCCTGCACTATCACCTCCCAGGAAACCTTCTCTTCCCGAAGCCCCGCTCAAGACTGCTCTAACTATGCTTGTAACTCGAACTCAATCTGACGGAAACGAGATATGTAATGATCTCGTCCTCCGCTCAAGTCAGAAAGGGAGCTCTTCCCTCCCCGAAGCTCCTCCTAAATCACCAGGTATCCATCCTTCAAGCTCACGTAATGGTCATTCCATGTGAGGGCAATACTGATCTTGACACTGATCCGCAACAAAAGGAACTAGTCAGAATCCATACAAGACAACAAGCGAAATAAAATGGCAAATTTATTTACTCATCTCATTATTCATCGCTTCCAAAGAAGAATACGTGTGCTTTCCCTTTGCAGCCAGTGGCACATAAGACCCCTCGGGAGGTGCCTAGGGACAGAGGAACCCGGAATCTCAAGGTCAGGACCAGCAGGAGCCCCATCAAATCTGGAGCTACAAATGCTGCCTCATCAAGATGCTCTCTCAGCCGAGTGAAGGTCGAGACTTAGGATCCATGTCGATGCAGTTATTGAACACCAATTTTCTCTTTCGATTGTGAACCAGCAGAACGACAACAACGCGCTAAGGATTGTTGCAATATGGAGGCCGGGCGGTCTGTTGTTGTTCGGAGACCGGGCGGTCTACCGGTTTGTTCTGGCCGGTCTATCTGTCGAGCTGTTGTTGTTTGGTATCCCAGCGATCTAGCGGTTTCCTGCGGCGACTTGATCTGTGTGGCGCTTGTTCTCTCTTCTTGTTGGTTGTCGGGCAGTTAGCCGGCTTGTCTAACCGCCCGACCTGTCCGGTTTGTTTTTGTAAAGCCGCATATACTTGTAAATTTTTTAGTCCCACGTTGCTTAATTGTAATCTATCTCATCTCCTCCATTCTATAAAAGGGGGGTTATACCATTGTAATTGATACCTTTTTTGGATAATAAAGTTTACATTACTCCAATTTTTCGGTCTGCTCTTTTCTGTTCGTACATGGTATCAGAGCACTCGGTCCTTTCCTCCTGACTGAGCTCTCTCTGCGCGTGCGGCTTGTTTCTTCTTTCTGCGACCTGTTCTCGCGGCTTGATTCCTTCTCTGACCGTTCCCCTGTTCGCACGACTTGTTTTCTCTTCTGACCGCTGCCCTGTTCGTGCGGCTTGTTTCTCCCTGTTTGCGGCCTCTTCTGACCCTTTGTGTTGCGGCCTCTTGCTTCTTCTTTCTAGCTGCTCTCCTCTTCTTTGTCGCCGCGACCTGTCCTTAAGTCGTTGCGACCTGTTCTAGCCGCTCTCCTCTTCTTTGTCGCTGCGATCTGTCCTTAAGTCGTTGCGGCCTGTGCTAGCCTCTCTCCCTTCTTTGTCGCCGCGACCTGCCCTTAAGTCGTCGCGACCTGTTCTAGAGACTTCTCCTTCTTGCTGCGGCTTGTTTCTCCAGCTGCTCTCTTCTATGGCCTCCATCTCCTCCATGCAGTCCGCCTCGGTGGTCACATCTTCTGGTAGTGCCCATGTTGTTACTCACGGCAGATGGTTGATCGACTCTAGTGCTACCAATCATATGACAGGCAATCCTCAGTGTTTTTCTCATCTAGAAACACATAATCGGTTGCCTCCGGTCTTTGTTGCGGACGGCTCTTCATCTCCAGTCAATGGGACAGGGGTGGTTCAAGTCACTTCGTCTCTTCGTCTAGTAGATACCCTCTATGTGCCCATGTTCTCTTGCAATTTATTATCGGTTACTTCTCTATGCAAGCAACTACGGTGTTCCGTCACATTCACTCATACTTCGTGTTCTTTTCAGGATCCGGACTCCCAACGGACGATTGCTACTGGGACTGAGAGCGGCGACCTCTACTTCCTCGACAACGTTTACGCTCTATCCGCCTTCTCCTCCTCCTCTACAGATCTTCTTCAATGGCATCTTCGCCTTGTACATGCTCCTCCCAGGCTTCTGCGCCAGCTTCTGCCCCACCTCCCTTCTCATCATCCTCCTCTAAATTATGATGCATGTCAGCTCGGCAAGCATCATCGCTCATCCTTCCCACCAACGCAAAGTCGTGGCTCTTCCCGTCCGTTCGACCTCATTCACTCTGACGTGTGGGGTCCTGCTCCTACCCTCACCATCAGTCGAGGTAGTTTATATTTTGTCACATTTATTGATGATTTCTCTAGGTGTACGTGGGTGTATTTTCTCAAGGATCGCTCCGAACTATTCTCTGTCTGGACATCGTTTTATTCTATGATCAAGACTCAGTTTGATACATCTATTAAAATCCTTCGTTCTGACAATGTTAAGGAGTATCTTAGTCATGATTTCTCTTTCTTTTGTCTGCATCATGGTGTTATTTGTCAAACTAGCTGTGTCTACACCTCACAACAAAATGGAGTGGCGGAACGCAAAAACCATTACCTCCTTGATGTCGCTCGCACTCTGCTGACCCAAATGCATGTTCCTCGCTCCTATTGGGGCAATGTTGTCGTCCTCTCCTTTTATCTCATCAATCGCATTCCCTCCACAGTTCTCTGCGGTGCCACCCGATTCTCCATTCTTTATCCAAACACGAATCCTTTTCCTCTTACTCTGTGCATCTTTGGGTGCACCGCCTTTGTGCACTCTCCCACTGCCACCCGTGACAAACTCTCATCACGGGCCACTAAATGTGTCTTTCTGGGGTACTCTACCACTCAGAAAGGCTATTGTTGCTTTGACCCCGTTACCCGCAAGCAGTTTGTCTCTGCGGATGTTACGTTCTTTGAAAATGCATCTTACTTCTCTCCTGCTTCCTCCTCTACTCCTGCTGATTCTACTTCTCAAACCAACCCATCTCTTCCCTTTACTCCTCCTGACGTTCCACCACCTCCACCGTCTCGACCATCTCCACCATATCCACTATCTCCACCCTCTCCACCATCTCCACCATGTCCACCATCTTCACCCTCTCCGCAGCCGTCTCTCTCTACTCCCGGGCCAGCTCTCTCCACCACGGACACTCCGGATACTGCGGAACCAGCTGCCCTGGATCTCCTCATTGCC
The DNA here is from genome assembly GCA_039583875.1 of Platanthera guangdongensis. Lineage (NCBI taxonomy): Eukaryota > Viridiplantae > Streptophyta > Magnoliopsida > Asparagales > Orchidaceae > Platanthera > Platanthera guangdongensis. Next base: position 1,462,225 of record CM077151.1, on the reverse strand, counting down.
CTTCGCAAAGGGGTTCGGGCATGTACCCAACACCCGCTTGTTGCAGTTGTTTATTATGATCGTCTTACCCCTTCTCGCATAACTTTTGCACTGGCTATCTCAGCCACTGCCACCCCCCGTTCCTACCAGGAGGCCCTTACTATTCCTCATTGGAAAGCTGTCATGGATGAGGAGATTGCTACTCTCACTGAACTGGGTACCTGGACCCTGGTTCCTCCTCATTTCGGTATAGATGTTGTTGGCTGTCGCTGGGTCTTTGTGGTGAAGTTCCTTCCCGATGGCAGTGTGGATCGTTATAAGGCTCGGCTTGTTGCCAAGGATTTTACCCAAACTTATGGGGTTGATTACTTTGACACTTTCTCTCCAGTTGCTCGTCTCAGTACTATTAGGATCCTTCTCTCTGTGTCTATCAACAAGGATTGGACCATTTCACATCTGGATGTCAAGAATGCCTTCTCTTTATGGGGATCTTCAGGAAGATGTTTACATGGAGCAACCTCCTGGGTATGTTGCTCAGGGGGAGACACGAGTATGTCGGCTAAAGAAGGTTATCTATGGCCTCAAGCAAAGTCTTCGTGCCTGGTTTGACAAGTTTAGCGGCATCGTTGCGGCCATTGGTTTTACAAGAAGCTCAGCTGATCACTCCTTGTTCATTCGGAAAACTACTTCTGGTCTGGTAGTTCTTGCGGTTTATGTTGATGACATTCTTCTTACTGGCGATGACCAGGATGAGGTAACATTGATAAAGAAACACCTCCGTCAACACTTGGTCACGAAGGATATGGGCTCCCCGAAATACTTTTTGGGAATTGAAATCTCTAGGAAGCCCGACTCCATGGTCCTTTCCTAACGGAAGTATGCTCTTGATCTTCTCAAGGAGGCAGGATTAACTGGTGCTAAACCTGCCCGTTCACCCATGGATATTGAGGAAGACAAAACTTGGACATATGACTCGCCTCTTCTATCCGATCTTACGAGGTACCGACGTCTGGTGGGCAAACTCATTTATCTCACGGTAACCAGACCCGACATCTCTTATGTTGTTGGCAAGATGAGCCAGTTCATGCAAGCTCTTAGAGAGTGTCATCTACAATCTGTCCTGAGGATATTGAAGTATATTAAAATAGCACCAGAGAAAGGACTCCTTTTTCAGAAGAATGGTTACCTAAGGGTTGAAGCGTACTCCGATTCAAGCTATGCTGATGACAAAGGGGACCGCAAGACGACATCCGGTTTTTGCGTGTTTGTTGGAGGCAATCTTGTGAGTTGGAAGAGCAAGAAACAGTCTGTGGTCTCTAGGTCTAATGCAGAGGCAGAATATCGCAGTATGGCGTCGACCACATGTAAGTTGAAATGGTTACGGGCTCTCATGCTTGATTTAGGAGGGGTGTACAACTATCCTCTTCCTATGTTCTGTGACAATAAGGTCGCGATATACATCTCTAAAAATCCGGTCTTCCATGAGAGAACGAAGCACATAGAAGTCGACTGTCATTTCAATCGGGAGGAGATCTTGAAGAAACAGATTTGTACTCTGTTCGTCACTTCAGACAACGAGTTGACAGACGTATTCACCAAGCCGGTATCCACTTCCTTTTTCCACATTTGCGACAAGCTGTGCATGATTGATATCTATGCTCCAGCTTGAGGGGGAGTGTTGTAATATGGAGGCCGGACGGTCTGTTGCTGTTCGGAGACCGGGCGGTCTACCGGTTTATTCTGGCCGGTCTATCTGTCGGGCTGTTGCTGTTTGGTATCCCAGCGGTCTAGCGGTTTCCTACGGCGGCTTGATCTGTGTGGCGCTTGTTCTCTCCTCTTGTTGGTTGCTGGGCGGTTAGCCGGCTTGTCTAACTGCCTGGCCTGTCCGGTTTGTTTTTTTGTAAAGCCGCATATACTTGTAAATTTTTTAGTCCCACATTGCTTAATTGTAATCTCTCTCATCTCCTCCATTCTATAAAAGAGAGGCTATATCATTGTAATTAATACCTTTTTTGGATAATAAAGTTTACAATACTCCAATTTTTCGGTCTGCTTTTTTCTGTTCGTATAAGGATCAGCGGAGAGCCCGCACAATAACAGGTGAGTCTCCTTCGCAAAAAGGTAAATGTTGAAAAAGGGATTCGCCAACTCAAGACTTAATGAACCCCAGCATCAGTACAAACTCCCGCTCATGCCCCTTCAAGCGACGACAACGATCAGTGAGCGACTTCCAAAGCTCCGACAAGCCCCAAGAGTTCAAGATAAGCCTCAAACTCCAGCCAGTATTTGTTGTTATGGACCTTGATATGCCCACCATCATTAGTGCGCACCTAACATCATTCTCTAAAAAGGTCCAAGGAGAACCTCGAACCAAGCTCTCTAAAGAAGGTGATTAGCCCAATAATGCGCTTCATCCCTATAGAATTGAATTGGGACACCGACACGCCACAATGTTTCAAAATCTCGACCACATCCTCACACGGTGGCCAGCGGAAGCCAGACATCTACAACATCTCGCAAAATGTCATCCAGCCCATTGGAGGATTCTGCATCTGCTGCTCAATGCGTAATATCTTTATTTCAAGCCCAACAGGTATTCTGTAGTGCTTCCTCCAAATAATAATCTTCTCAGCAGTGAGCGAAGAGCGCAGCCGCACTAGTCGACCTTGCGCACAGTGCTTCAGTGCCTGAAATAAAAAAAAAACATGTGCAAAACATTAGAAAAAAATACGGCGCCCAAAAACTCGTCAAAACCGACACATATAGATGCCCCCGCAAGAACCATCCACACATGGCAAAGGCACGACTCACATACGCAAAATGCTAAAGAACAAACGAGTGCGGCTACACCCTTGCACGCGCACAGAAATGCTAAACTCTCAGGGTGCCCACGTCCTGCACGCGGGAACACAACGTGCATGCCCAACACGCGCGCCCATCGCATGTGGGTGCGCCATACATAGCCTACCTGTAACACCTCCCCTGTAATGACCGTATAATATGGGTCCTGTCGGGGCCCCACAACATACGGACGCCACAGCTTTAGCGTTATAAGTTGATATAGCTACCCACACTCAAAACACTTTACACTACACAGCGGAAACAAAAACAGGACTAGAAATTATCCACTACTACAAGAGTAAAACAAATGGCCTTATGGCCTTACAACAAATGTCCAAATTCAAATAATACAACAGTCAAGAAAGTGCATAGCACTCCTAGTCTACCTCGACATGCAAGCCGGACAACATGAGTCTCAAACATACAACATCACACAAGTAGAGCTACAAAAGAGAAAAGCACTTCATGAGGCTTAGGCCTTTCTAGCCGGCGAGCTAGCTCCTGCATGCGATCCTTGCCCTGTAAAATTATTTAGTAACGTGGGTCAGCAAAGACTGACCTCAAACTGTGTAACAAACACATCTCCTCTCGGTCGCCCCTAACGGACCCCGGGGTACCCCTCCAACCTGCAAGTTAGCACTTCGTATGCAATAATCATAAGCAAGAAAAGCAACTACAGAAACAGGCTTGGATGTCACACACATCATACATGTTCTCTACGAGTTGAGCATATAAATAAAAGGGTCTACTTATGCAACATGTATGCAACAACCCGGGTTTCACCCAAGACACCCTATCTCGTATGCATCTAACACATCATCACATCATATGGGTACTCATCGATTCCCCATTGGCATAAAACCGCAAACAAAGGGGGTAACATCATTCCCCCAAACGGCGCACAGACCGCCACATGGAACTCTTGCAAAGGCCCCACCCGCTCAAGGTCTTAGACCTGGGCTTGCCTACAAGCTCTGACGTCTCATATCAGGATTCCAACAACACAAACTGACTGATTCTAAGAAGCCTTGCCGGACCCCACCCGCTCATGGCCTCATTGCCCGGGCTTGCCCCCATGCTTGGCATTCTCGTCAGTCTCACAGAAGGGGACTAGTCTCGCCGGGACACTCTCCATACATGACGTGAACGTCACGGGATAGCCAGCCGACCACGGAGACATAGCCACGCCTTGGTACATCACAAACCAAGACAAATCCACCATAATCCCTCATTTGTACTGCAGCATTCCCGCGCACCAAGGAAACCATCTCCAACTCATGCGGAGCTAACCTTGTCCACCAAGGAAACCATCTACCGCCACGAGGAGCTAACCTTGTCCGGTTCTGACTACACGTACTCATTCGAGAAAAATGGGAAAAACACCACCACATCACAAACGACATCTTGCCGCAACGGAATCTCTACGAATCCCTAAAGTTCGTATGCAACATCACCGAGTCGGACAAACGGTCGCGACTACGGCTTCACCCACCATGCCTAATCCACTAACGGAGCGGATCTCTAATGCAAATCATGCCGGGGACGGACTCAATCGACCCGGAGGTTCCTCTTGAACCTTGGCGACCCAAAACCCTTCTCATTTGAGAGTTTGGTGCCCAAAAACTAGAAAGAAAAGATGCTAAAGACATACATCCTAAGACCGAGAGGAGAAGTGTCGTTACCTTCCGACTCCTCTTCCTTGCCATGGCAAAATAGCCGGATGAAAACCTTCGCAACGATCTAACCTCCACGGATCTGGACTCGGCTCGTGATTTGGAGCACCGAAACCTCTCCCACAGCCCACACTCTCCTTCTCCTTCTTCCTTGCTCTCACTTCTCTCTAGATCTTTAGTAAGAGAAAGCTTGGAGAAGAATGAGGGTTTTCAACCCTATTCTCGGACTTAACCCCCAAAAAAATGATCTGAACCATCAGATACTAAAATCAGGGAACGAAAGGCCACGATCCGACAGAAAAATAAAAGACCTGGGCCGAACACGGCCTGACACACGCCCGTGTCCAGGGTCGTGTCCCCCACTCGCCATCTCAAATCGACGCGCCTGGAACAGCACACGGGCATCTGACATGCCCGTGTTCGACCCGACACGCCCGTGTCCCCACTGACACGGCTGTGTGGCCGGCCGTGTGCCTCTAACGACACGGCCCTAAAACATCCCGAGAAGGGACACGGCCTGGGACACGCCTGTGTCCCAAGCCGTGTGCCAAGTCTCGACACTCGTCGACATCCTTTGTGTCGACACCGCGAAAAAACGTCGAGCGAAGATTGTCGACCAAGCGGGACACGCCCTGTGACACGCCCGTGTCACAGGCCGTGTGCCCCAGTCTCGACACTCGACACTCGACACTCGTCGAGTGAACATCGTCGACTGAAGCTCGTCGACAGACCCACACGGCCATGTACACGCCCGTGTCCTAGGTCGTGTGTCTCGGCACACTGTCGAGCGAAAGTGTCGACACCCCGGGCCGAGTGTCGACACGGGCTCGACACGCCCTGTGACACGCCCGTGTCGCAGGCCGTGTGCCCTAGTCTCGACACATTGTCGAGCGAAAGTGTCAACACCGCGGGCCGAGTGTCGACACGGGCTCGACACACCCTGCGACACGCCCGTGTCGCAGGCCGTGTGCCCCCTGCCAGAAACCAAAAAAAATTCCAGAAACGCAAATCGACCCTCTCTCAAAACTGGGGTGTTACAACTCTCCCCCCCCCCCTTAACAGAATTTCGTCCCGAAATTACAAAACAAAAGGGTACAAAAAACTTAACTTGTACCTGAAATGAAGAGTTCTGGATACTCTTCTAGCATGGCCTGCTCTCTCTCCCAAGAGAACTCCTCTCGACCGCAGTTGTCCCATCGGACTTTCACGAGTTTAACCTCTTTATTCCGCAACTGCCGAGTCTCCGAATCCTCTATAGCAATTGGAAGGACTCGCGTCCTCAAGTCTTCCTCAATCAGCACCGATGCCGGCTCAATCACCACACTAGCCTCCACCAAGGCTTTCCTCAAAACGGAGACGTGGAAGACGTCATGCAATCCACTCAGCTCCGCAGACAACGCCAACCGATAGGCTGCTTCTCCCACCCGTTCAACAACTTCAAAGGCCCCAAAAAACTTGGACTCAACTTCTTGAGTCGGCGAATCTGAGAGACTCCTTTGAACGGTTTGATCTTCAAATAGACTCAATCACCTACCGCAAACTCCAACTTCCGGTGATGAGCATTAAAGTATTTTGCTTGTCGGTCTTACGCCACCTGCATACGCCCTTGTATGGTCCGTACCATCTCACAAGTGTCAACTACCACCTCCTTTCCCAAAATTTTGGTGTCTCCCGCCTCTGCCCAAGACATCGGTGTTCGACACCGTCTCCCATACAAAGCTTTGTATGACGTCATCTTTATACTTGCTTGAAAACTGTTGTTGTATGCGAACTCCACCATGAAGAGGTGATCCTCCCACTTTTTGCCGAAGTCACGAACGCACATTCTCAACATATCCTCCATAGTACGGTTCGTTCTTTCATTTTGCCCGTCAGTTTGAGGATGAAACACCGTACTGAACTTTAGCTTCGTGCCCAAGCCCTTTTGAACCAATCTCCAGTCCTTGGACGTAAACCGTCCATATCGATCGCTGACTATGCTCTTAGGAATCCCATGCAGTCGTACAATATTGCGAACATACAACTCCACCAGCTTCTCCACGCTGTCCTCTTTTCGATTTGGGATGAAGTAGGCCACCTTGGTTAAGCGGTCCATGATCAACAAAATAACATCATCACCCTGCTGCGATCTAGGCAACCCATGCACAAAATCCATGGAGATGTCATCAAATTTCCACTCAGGGATTGGAAGGGGCTTCAGGAACCCGCCCGTCTTCTAACACTCGGCCTTCACCAAGGCACAAGTTTGGCAACGATTCACATACAAAGCTACGTCCCGCTTCAGCCCCGGCCACCAAAAGGATTTCTTCATATCCAAGTACATCTTTGTACTGCCCGGGTGAATGGAGTACTTTGTGAAGTGAGCCTCAAACATCAACTCCTCACGGAGTTTGCCGAACTGCGGTATACAAACCCTTCCGTCCTTCCTCAGAATCCCATCAATCATCTCCCAGGTGCTACTCTCGCCCGTTTGAGCCTCCAACACAAAGGGTTGAAACTCCACATCCAACCGAGTCGCTTCCCGAATGTGATCGGTCAAGTCGTTCTGCACTTCAATCCAGTTCAACCGAGCAACTACAGAAACAGGCTTGGATGTCACACACATCATACATATTCTCTACGGGTTGAGCATTAAATAAAAGGGCCTACTTATGCAACATGTATGCAACAACCCAGGTTTCACCCAAGGCACCCTATCTCGTATGCATCTAGCACATCATCACATTATATGGGTACTCATCGATTCCCCATTGGCATAAAGCCGCAAACAAAGGGGGTAACACCATTCCCCCAAACGGCGCACAGACTGCCACATGGAACTCTTGCAAAGGCCCCACCCGCTCAAGGTCTTAGACCTGGGCTTGCCTACAAGCTCTGACGTCTCATGTCAGGATTCCAACAACACAAACTGACCGATTCTAAGAAGCCTTGCCGGACCCCACCCGCTCATGACCTCATTGCCCGGGCTTGCCCCCATGCTTGGCATTCTCGTCAGTCTCACAGAAGGGGACTAGTCTCACCGGGACACTCTCCACACATGACATGAACGTCACAGGATAGCCAGCCGACCACGGAGACATAGCCACGCCTTGGCACATCACAAACCAAGACAAATCCACCCTAATCCCTCATTTGTACTGCAGCATTCCCGTCCACCAAGGAAACCATCTCCAACTCATGCGGAGCTAACCTTGTCCACCAAGGAAACCATCTACCGCCACGAGGAGCTAACCTTGTCCGGTTCCGACTACACGTACTCATTCGAGAAAAAGGGGAAAAACACTATCACATCACAAACGGCATCTTGCCGCAACGGAATCTCTATGAATCCCTAAAGTTCGTATGCAACATCACCGAGTCGGACTAACGGTCGCGACTACGACTTCACCCACCATGCCTAATCCACCAACGGAGCGGATCTCTAATGCAAATCATGCCGGGTACGGACTCAATCGACCCGGAGGTTCCTCTTGAACCTTGGCGACCCAAAACCCCTCTCATTTGAGAGTTTGGTGCCCAAAAATTAGAAAGAAAAGATGCTAAAGACATGCATCCTAAGACCGAGAGGAGAAGTGTCGTTACCTTCCAACTCCTCTTCCTTGTCATGGCAAAATAGCCGGATGAAAACCTTCGCAATGATCTAACCTCCACGGATCTGGACTCGGCTCGCGATTTGGAGCACCGAAACCTCTCCCACAGCCCAAACTCTCCTTCTCCTTCTTCATTGCTCTCACTTCTCTCTAGATCTTTAGTAAGAAAAAGCTTGGAGAAGAATGAGGGTTTTCAACCCTATTCTCGGACTTAACCCCCAAAGAAATGATCTGAACCATCAGATCCTAAAATCAGGGAAAGAAAGGCCACGATCCGACAGAAAAATAAAAGACCTGGGCCGAACACAGCCTGGCGCACGTCCGTGTCCAGGGCCGTGTCCCCCACTCGCCATCTCAAATCGATGCGCCTGTAACAGCACACGGGCATCCGACATGCCCGTGTTCGACCCGACACGCCCGTGTCCCCACTGACACGGCCGTGTGGCCGGTTGTGTGCCTCCAACGACACGGCCCCAAAACATCCCGAGAAGGGACACGGCCTGGGACACGCCTGTGTCCCAAGCCGTGTGCCAAGTCTCGACACTCGTCGACAACCTTTGTGTCGACACCGCGGAAAAACATCGAGCGAAGATTGTCGACCAAGCGGGACACGCCCTGTGACACGCCCGTGTCACAGGCCGTGTGCCCCAGTCTCGACACTCGACACTCGACACTCGTCGAGTGAACATCGTCGACTGAAGCTCGTCGACAGACCCACACGGCCATGGACACGCCCGTGTCCTAGGCCGTGTGTCTCGACATACTGTCGAGCGAAAGTGTCGACACCCCGGGTCGAGTGTCGACACGGGCTCGACACGCCCTGCGACACGCCCGTGTCGCAGGCCGTGTGCCCTAGTCTCGACACATTGTCGAGCGAAAGTGTCGACACCGCGGGCCGAGTGTCGACACGGGCTCGACACGCCCTGCGACACGCCCGTGTCGCAGGCCGTGTGCCCCCTGCCAGAAACCAAAAAAATTTCCAGAAACGCAAATCGACCCTCTCTCAAAACTAGGGTGTTACACTACCCCCTCCCAGCGCGGGCTCCCCCACGCAAGCACAAGTTGCGTGCGGGTGGGGAGCTCCCAGCACACGGGTGTGCATCGCACGAGCAACCCCTGTGCGTGAACACATTCTGCGCGCACGTGCCCCGCGCGCGAGCACATGTCATGCGCGGGGGACCCTCACATGTGCGTGCTCCGCACACGGGTGCCTGGCGCTCTTGTTCCTTCACCCCCACTCATGCCTCACCTTGGCCCCTTCGCCGCTTCTGCCCACGTTTTTCCGTGCCCCATTGTTTGCCTCCATCATGGTTGCTGCAATCTGTTCGTGCGCAAAAGAGTCCTTACTATCCTCTGGCTATGGCTCTGTACTTCGGGGACTTGTGGGGGGAGGGGGGCAAAAGATGGGGCCTCCCTAAATTTATAGGAATTTCAGACTGCGAATAGCCAGAATTTCCATATTGCCCACCACTTTAATGGGGAGTTATGGAGAAAACCACTTCGCATCGCACACCCGATCCATGATCCAATCATTGTGTGCACGATCCAACCGTCGCGTGTGCGATCCCCCATCACTCCAACCGTCTGCGGTCATCCACCTGGCCAGCTGCCGCTCCTTCGAGCACCGCCCCGCAGCCGCACAACCCACACGCGATCCCAAGAGAGATGAGTGAGGCCGGCCCCTGCACGGCCTACAGCCGGCCAACCTTTGTCTCCTCTGAGAGGTCGACCCCAATATGCCCTCCTCCCGTCAGGCCTCATTAGCGGGCCTCCTTAGCGGGCCTCCTGGTCGGCCTCAACCGGTCGGCCCCCGCTCCACTGTCCGTCGTCTCCCCTCCATTTGATCATCTCCGCGCAATCTCTATTGTTTGATGTACGGGTAATCACCTGTGTAACCACCAACGTAACTGCCAAATATGGGTGAGTGCAAATATCCGAAATTATATCGGTCTGCAAATAGTAAAATCAATAAAATAATGTGTGCATCAAACTATACTAAAATGAGCTATAAATAGTAAATAGGGTGGTTACGGTCTGCTGATATCCATGTAACTACCATAACCACCCATGAGACCTATAAATATAATCTCAAACCCTCATTCATTCTCACTTTTTCTCCTCCTAGCCTTCTCCCCCTACGCATCTGAGCTCTCCAGAGATCATCGTCATTTCCTTTGAAGATCTTCGAAGACGACACGAAGATCCTTCTAAATCTGCCATGTTCCTACGTACGAAGCATCTCAGAGAATTCCACCACCCGTCAAGCTTCCTCAACATGCTTTTATGTGCAACACTCCCGACACTCGACACTCATCTAACAACTACAAGCATCCTCCGCTCCCTTCCTCCGAGCACGAGAAGAAGTCCGTCAAGTTTCCAGAACATGTGTTCTCCGCTAACACCAAAGAAAAACTTTAAGATTCGCGGGTGGTGGCTTGTCACCCTCCGAACATGCCTCTTTATCTCTCCCCCTCTCAAATTATAAAAAGAAGGGGCATGTCGCCCTTCCATTCCCTCCAAAGCCTTGTAAGCACCATCATATAATGAAGTTTTGTCAGCACCGAACCATCTACGTGATTTTTCACCCTATTTACGGGTTTCCCACATAAAAAAACTTCTTGTCTTCTCTATATTATTTTTGTGACTGTTTGAGCACTCGACCACTCATAAACTAAGATGGTCCAATTAAGACCGGTCTACCCAGAGCCTCGAGTGACCCGCAATAAACATGATTTTTTTTGTTAGTGTTGTGGGTTGCTCGAGGTGCTCGTGAACCAGTCAAAAATAAATTGTCCTAGCTCATGAGCAGATCGAGCACACAAACAGTCACAGAAAAAGCTAATAATTAGCAAAAGAATTTTTTACATGGAAAAATCTCTGAAAGGGTAAAAAACCACAGGGCAGAAATTATGTCGGCCAAATTTCACTATATCTTAGTGTGTTATAAGTAAAAGTAGGGAACTCGAGGGCGACATGATGCCTCTCATTACATTAGTAGTAAAAGATGAGCGTTTGAGGGTGACAGGCCACCACTCAAAAAGCTAAGTATTTTTTTGTTCTGTTGGAGTTGACAAGAAGTACAATGATTCAGGGTGTGCTCTGAGCAAACTGGGAACGACAACTGGTTCTCTGGACCTGAGAAATGGAGTTGGGACCAATGTGCTCGGTGCAATCTGAAAATTACGGGTGGTTCTCTAGACCCAAGCAACAGAGTCTGAAACAGTGTGCTTAGTGTAATCTCAAAACGACAACTGGTTCACTGGAACTGAGAAGCAGAGTCTGGAGTAATGTGCAATACACAATCTAGAAGTTACACTTGGCACTTTGTTCCCGAGCAGCAGAGTCGGGAGTAAGGTGCACGGAAGAAGATCTTCGAGTGCTTGCATGAAAACTTAAGTAATCTTCGAACGTCTTCATAGATCTTCGAGAGCATCTTTGTTGGGTTCATTGCCCACAATGTTCCCTAGATTGGATTTGAAGAGGCATCTTCATCAACACTAAGAGTATAGTTGCATTTGATATTGTTTAAGCTCATTTTGTACAGGATGTTCCATGGAACAAGTCTAGATAGATTGTCTAAGTGATGTGATAGGTGATCATAAGGCAGAAAGGTGGACACCAAAAGAAGGTGTTGGAAAGGTAGGAATTTGACTAAGTCCACAGGCGTTGAGTGAGGTAAGCTCACTCAACGCCAGAAGTTAAGGAGCAGTTGACATTGCAGTTAAGTATACGGGCGTTGAGTAAAGCAAGCTCACTCAACGCCAGAGGTAAGAAAGAATGTTGATAAGGCAATTGATTAGAAGTGCAAAATAGGTGCTGAGGCTGGGGAACCAGTGGATCGTGAGATGTATCAAAGGCTAGTTGGGAAGCAAATTTACTTGAGTCACACTCGCCAGACATCTCCTTCTCTGTGAGCGTGGTGAGCCGCTACATGCAAGATCCAAGGAAGTGTCATATGATTGTAGTGTACCAGATTTTACGGTATTGGAAGAATGCTCCTGGAAAGAGGCTGACGTTCAGAAGAAACATGTACATGAAGATTGAGGGCTACTGTGACTCTGACTGGGCAAGCTGTGCAGATGATAGGAGATCAACTTCTAGCTATTGCATATTTGTGGGAGACAACCTGGTCTCTTGGAGGAGCAAGAAATAGTCAGTAGAGACTAGATTGATAACAGAGTAGATTATAGAGCCATGACATTGGCGATTGTAGAGCTCCCGTGGCTGAAAGGGATGCTCGTGGAGTTGAAGTTGGATCGATAAGATAAGATGAAGTCGTGGCGTGAAAGTCTGTCAATCATCAGTATTGCAAATATTCTAGTCCAACACGATCGAACCAAACATATAAAGATTGATAAGTTTTTCATCAAGGAAAAACTTGATAGTTGGTTACTGGAGTTGAGTCATGTCTCGACTAAAGGCCAGGTTGCAGATTACTTGACCAAGGGACTCAATTCAGAGGATATGATCATGGGTTGTGACAAGATGGACTTAGCAAATATCTTTCACCCATCTTGATGATAAGTGTTGTAATATTCAAACTAATGTAGGCTATAAATAGCCACGTATTGTTTGTCCTAATATAATAAGAATTATTCACCGTTAACTATTGTGTTCTTTTTACAAAGCAGTGAAACCACTTTTTGAGAAGTGGAGCGACTATTGTGTGTATCTATTATTAAAGAGGTTTGTCATTGCTTAACCTTTATCAAGTGCATGCCTCTTACCTAAATTATATTAATTATTTGAAGTTGAAGTGGGTGTCCTGGGCGGTCTGTCCACACGGCCTGTGCGGATAGAGGGTGGTGACCTGTTAGGTCGGCTTGTTATGGCAGGCGGTCTGTTCACTGGAGTAGTCGGGCAGATAGGATGGTTATCTGCTAAGTTGCCGGATTGGTGGTCTAGCTCTGGAGTTCCCCGGTTCTGCGCTGACTGTTTGTTGTATTCGCTGGTGCTATGTTCGCACCAGGGATGTCTGGTGGTGTGTACTTGGTGGTTTGGATTTAGACTAAGTATATGTTGGATCAGACAGGGAGGTCGCACAGTCTGCGCGAGCTAGTTTGGCTGTCTAGCCTTGTCGCTGCGGTCTGGTTGTGTATCCGCGGCTATGCGGATACACTTGGCGTTTGCTGCGGGATATGGCGGTTATCCTATCAACTAGGGCGGTGACCACAGTCCTCTTAGTGCCTATAAATAGGACCCCCCTGTCACATCAAAGATACACCGAGTGAACAGTAAGTGAATTCGTGGGAGGTTGCTGCTGTTTGAAGAGGTTGTCTGGTTTTTGCTATACAGGTTATGCGGATAGCGCTGAGGAGCCAGGAACTTGGTTCTGACTTCAGTCAGGGTCAGTGTGGATTCTACGGTTTGTAGCTAGCGGGTAACAGCATGTCGCGACTTGCGACCCGGCGGTCTTATCTACTGCAACTTGTTTTACCAGTTCAATAAGTTGTCCGCCTCTGGCGTCTTGTTCAGTTCGGTGGCAGAAGCAGTTCATGTGAACTGGCGGATAGGCGTCCTCGCGTTCTGGCAGCTGTAGTTCAGCGAATAGAGTTCTTCTCAGCACTGGAATAATGGGCTATCCGCGCGGTATGGTTGCGGTCTTGCGGCCAGACGAGATCGTGGACTTAGGCTGATTCTCCGCTCAAAAATTTGCTCTGCTCCTCCCATTGCGCTACGGTTCCCTCATGCCTCAAGTGACCTCAACCGCCTCCGCGAGAGCGCTCCCATTTAGGCTTCACATCAATTAAAGCGCTACCTCCAGAATTCTCCTTGCACTACAGTTCCCTCGCGCCTCAAGTGACGTCAACCGCCTCCACGAGAGCGCTCTCATCTAGGCTCCCCGTCAAAGAGAGCGCAACCGTCAGAAGTTCCGTGGACTTAGAATATTTTCCAGCTGGAACGCTCCCACCAAGGTTCCGCGAGCTCAGTGTTGTCTCAAGGCCGGATCGCTTCCATCGAGGCTCCGAGGACTTAGTTGTTTTTCCTCATTTACCGTATTTATAATGGAGTAGCAACATGTCCCTCTCCGAGATCAAACCAATTTTTGTAACACTTCAAGAAGCTAGTGAATTTTAGCTCTGCACAATTCTAGGCATGTGGTTTTTCACCCTTTCAGTGTTTTCCACGCCAAAAACATCTCTTATCCATTGCTGCTATTTTCTTTAACTGATTGCGCCCCAGTCTTGATTCCGAGCTAAGGCGATCCGATTCTTCAGACCGGGAAAAAAGCCGGGTGACCAGCAACATCTATATTATATTAGGAAAAATATTATTTGTTTAAATGTTGAACTTCCTGATTGTGATAGGTTTAGGGTTCTGGCTGAGCCGTTCAGTTACCGTTCATTTTACATTGTTAGTAAAGAGCCTTCTAGTCGTTGTGCGTGCCAAAAACACACTTTGGGGCACTATTTGGGAGTGTCTTGGAGAGACACATAAGTACATCCCAACTCGAACTTACCACGCATAAGTACATCCCCACTCGAACTTACCACTCATGGGTTCTAACCTATTTAATTGAACCTTCTAGAAGAGCTTAGTCGGGGTCACAGTAACTCAGTGACCATGTTTGATCGTGAAACGCTCTTAGAGGGGCTTGAAGGTGAATAAGATTTTAATAACTTTTATAAAATAAATCAAATTTAAAAAACAATGATCATTAGAACACTAAATTCAACAATGAAATACTTTGGAGAATCAAACTGAGAAAGACATGATTAAATTATATTAAAGATTGTTAATAAATCTAGATCTTTATAACGCTGAAGATCAATGCGATAATTGAAAAACTTTGCTTGTTTTTTTTGTATGCTGACCTGCCCTTTGAATCTGTTGGTCATAGTTTATCTATCCCCAAATAACCCTCAAACCTCCTAGGACTAAATCTCAGCACAGTTGTCTAACACACGAGGAGAATTCTCCCCCCTTAAGCTCTGCAAAATCCTAGTCGTCAACACATGGATGAATTTCACAACTTACAACAAAGATGTAACCAAATTAACAAAAGTGGAAAATACGAGGTACAAAATGTAAAGATATTTTCAGAATGAGAACTCCCTAAAGAATTTTTGAAGGCGATGCAAAGGAACGCCTGAGATTACCGTCATAGATGCACTTGAACTTCGTCATGAATATGTGTTGATATTCTTCACCTTCGAAGTCTCTTCTGATTGTTGTAGGCAAGTCATGAATCTCCTCCAGACCTCCGGGATGAAGGTTCTCCCAAAAATATTTGTGTTCACCTGTGAGAAACAGAGCGAAATGATTTTAAATAGGTCAACTATCGCCTGTGGTAGTACCTACCCCGGGTGGTAACCTATAAATTAAATCTCACACTCCTATTGTCTTGATTTGGAAGCTAAGCAAGTTATTTTAGGCAACACTTATTGTGACAGATAAGCCTATCGTCGTACAGTAATATCAAATATCATCACCCTCAAAATGTGATTAGCTTCATTTGGCTGTCAATGATTGTATGATTATCAACATGTAAAATAAAATTAATTTCACAACTTCTAAGCATAATAAAGTACAACTACCAAAATGTTTAGTCCACTCAATGTTCATTAAGATTTATGAGGGGTGTGGTTAGCGTCTACACACGTACGTGCATTTCAGTGTCAATTTGGAAAAGCAAACAGACTCAAAATTGCACGCTCCGTTTCAATTGTATTGGCGAGCCGGTCGAGACCGCAGTGAAAAATCTCTGCTTCGATCGAATTTTTGTTTAGGAATCTCATCAAAACTAATGATTTTACGTACAATATAACATACCTCTCTCCCCCATTCCCGCCTTTCTCTCCCCTCTCTTCTCTCTCTTCCGCCCTCTCTCCTACTCACTGCCGCAAGAAAATAAATAAATATATTCTCTTCTTCTTTCTCAACTCTATCCCAATTATTCTCCGCCCTCTCCCCCCATCGCTCCTATCTCTTTCTTTCTCTCTCTTTCCATCTCAAATGGATGCAACCCCCTCCATCTCTCAACTCTCTTTCTCTCTCTCATCTATCTCACCTAGAGCTGTCACGGTTCCGGTTTGGTTCCGGTTCTAGTAAAACCATGAACCGAACCAGTGGCGAAACTAGGATTTGAAAACCACCCAGGCATAATAAATTTTAACATACATTTTATTGAAAGTAGAAGAAGATAACAGAACATTAAAAAAACTTACAGATCAACAAGCGACTTTACGTTGACACATGCTCTGAAAACGTGAAATAATTTCTTCAGTTGTAATTGTATCTGCAACGTCCTTTTCAATGTAAGTCATCAAACAATCATTCATTCATTCATCTCTCATTCTATTTTGCAGACGATTTTTTATTATCTTCATTGCATAAAATGTTCTTTCAACACTAGCTGTTGCAACTGGTAAGAGACAAGCCAACTTTAACAATCTGAAAATTAGTTGATAGATCTCTTGTTTTTTTAATTCCACTATTTTTTGAAGCAGTCCACTGATTCCCTTAACTTCTATAAATATATCCGGTGATGCAGTTCGCATGTCACAAATGTATATGTCAAGTTGTCCTTCAAGTAACTGCAACTCTATCGGAGTAAAATCATATGGATATAATTCAGCAAGATAAATTAGTTTTTGTTTATCATAAGCAACAAATTGATCCTTTGGGTCAAGACAAGCGACACATAACAACAATTCAGTGTTTACTTCATCGAAACGGTCATTTAACTCATTTAACATCCAGTCAAGCACTGCATTATATATTTCAATCATGAAAAATGTAAATTTGTAATTTTACGTGCGTTGCGTCTTGACCTACCTGATTGAACGAACTTTTCATTCATATTTGGAACTTCTATGTCATGTTTACAACAAAACATAGAGACTTCAACAATAAAGGATTCCCACTCAACTTCATTATTTCTCATCTGTAATAATAGCAATTTTGACAACTTTACAAAATGCATTGCATTGACAATATCTTGATCCTTTTTGCAACGCTTGTGATAACTCGTTAGTTTTTGACAAAATATGTTTCATCAAATGAATCACAAATACAAATTTAAAAGTCAAGATAACTTGTAACATTGTGCTTGTCATACCTCTTTGGTTTCCATCTGCCCCATCAATTACAACAATCTCCAGTATATCAGCAATCGATGAAAACATACGAATGAAATTTAAAACTGTCACATAATGTGAACCCCATCTCATGTCTCCGGCATGTTTTAGCTCTAAAGCTTGATTTAACCCTTGACCACTTTCCAACTCCCCGCAACCGAGCTCTCTAGCAAACTGATCAACTTCCAATGCTCGAAGAGAATTATGTCGTTTACAAGAACCACCAACAACATTCAAAACAGTGCTAATAAGTATGAAAAGCTCAGCAATATCAGAATTTCCTTTTGCAACCGCTACAAGCAACAACTGTAGTCGATGTGCAAAACAATGAACATAAAAAGCACATCTGTTTTCATTCAAAATCAAAGCTTTTAGCCCTCTGAACTCGCCTTTCATATTGCTAGCGCCATCATATCCTTGCCCACGCAATTTAGATATATTAAGACCATATTGCATAAATAACGACTCAATGCCAGCTTTTAAAGATAATGCAGTAGTGTCGGATACATGAACAAAACCAAGAAGACGCTCCACAATCTTGCCACTGGATTTCACATAGCGTAAGACAATGGACATCTGCTTTTTTGTAGAAACATCACGGGATTCATCCACTAAAACTATAAAATAATCTTCTCCAATCTCACGAATGATTTTTTTGTTGTCTCCGTTGCAATTGTTGAAACTATTTCTTTTTGAATCTTAGGGGATATAAGCTGGCAATTTCGAGGAGCATTTTGAAGCGCAACTACCTTAATGTCATCATTATGCTAGACAAGGAAATTCATAAGCTCCACGCTGCCCGCGCCACACACCAGTGGCCCTGTCACCTCTGACCCTGCGCTCCCCCGCACCTGCAGCTCTAGCCTCCAAACAATAAAGACCGGACATCATGCTACCACGGCCTATGACCAAACAGCCTCTGGTCAATCTCCATCGTCCGTCGTCAAATTTACTAGCATAACCATCTGCATCCAATCGACCAACAGACAGCAAACTGAATCGGATGTCAGGTACATGACGAACGTCTTTGAGCACTAAAACAGAACCTGTGCTCGTCTTCAGGTGCACATCACCGATGCCGATAGCTTTGCAAACTGTCCCGTTGCCTATCCTCAATACTCCGCAATCACGTGAGGTGTAGGTAGCAAACTGTGCTCTATCGCTCGAAACGTGTGCTGAAGCTCCTGAGTCCACCAACCACAAACCATCTCTACGAGCGAGGTTAGACGCCACCTCATCACTCGCAAAGAGTGATATATCATCATCATCATAAGCTGTCACTACTGATGCTGTGGCCTCATCCTGCTTCCCTGATTCCTTCATCTGCAATTTCTTCCAGGCATTGCACTTCCTCTTAATGTGTCCCTTCTTGCCACAATGAAAGCACTCAACATCTTTCCGCGGCCTGGACTTGCTCCTGTTAGACTCTCTGCCATCTCTGCGCTTATCTCTCCCTAGACTCAGTGTACAAAGCACCTGAGAGGGTTGAAGGGATACTCTCATATGAATCACCCTGAGATTTTCTTCTCACCTCCTCATTCAGAATCCCACTCTTTGCAATCTCCATAGTCAGAACACCTCCCGGGGACGAGTTAATAAGTGAAACTCGGACCATCTCCCAAGAGGCAGGGAGAGACTTCAGTAACCACAGAGCATTGACCTCATCATCAAAGGTCACCTTCATAGCAGATAACTGATCCAACACTCCTTGGAACTCATTCACATGATCAAGATAGGTGTGCCCTCCTGATACTTACACTCACTAATCTTCGTCAGCAGCAAAAGTTTATTCAGACCCGTGCTCTTCGCATACAAAGACTCCAATGTCTTCATAGCTCCTTGGCATCAACAATACTCGCCACATGATTGTACACATTGCGCTCCACGTATCGCTGATAAATCCACACACCTTGCGGTGTTCAATCGTCCATTTTGCAGGTTCCATATCTTTGGGCATCTCTTCAAAGATAGGCGAGTGCCAACCCTTGACATAGATCAAGTCCTCCATCATCATGTGCCACTCATGATAGTTGGCCCCGTTCAACATCATACCCATCTCAAACCTCGAATCCATCTGCACTCAGTCCACTGTCAACTTTGACCACTGATCTTGGAGCCGACTATTTCAAAGAATGTGACTAGAGAGGATAGGGAGCGGACCAATGGTCGTCACCTACCGCACCTATTCACAAACCCGAAATATCCAATCGACTCGACTGAACCTGGCTCTAATACCACTTGTTGTGAGAAACACGTTCTCACGGACCTGAGTGCACGCGAGGACGCGAGCTTGAGATACCTGCAAAACCGTCAGCAAAATACGCAATAGCAAATACAATCAACCAAACACACAGGCGTATACGTGGAAAACCCCCAAATCAGGGTAAAAACCACGGGACGAATCGAGTTCCAACCCGGAAAGCCGCCACTAAACAATGTTAAACAATACAATGGCTTTCCCCCGCGATCCACAGATGGATCCTACAGCTAGCACAAAATAAAGACAAGAGAAGATACAGGTATACAACAAAGACGACCAAGTTCGAGTCAGGGAGACTCGCTCCAAACTGGTTCTCTGAATCCTCTGCAGTCTTCCAAGTTCTTCCAATATTGTGCCAAGCTGTCCGCCTACGTCGACAACACGACGTCGTTGGCGCACTCCGATCAGTCCGCAACCCGTCAGTAGGTTGCCCCGCTCGAGGCTCAGATGCCTCGCCGCCAAAGTCACTTGAGGCTAAGATGCTCCCCGCGCTGACCGCCGCTAGCCGCAGATGCGACCACAATAACACGTCGCCGTTCTTTGCTCCAAGATGCGCACTCTATAAAACGGCTCCGCCAACGCCGCTCGGCACCGCCCAAATCGGCCTCCGCCTACGCCGCTCCGGCTCCGCCCAAATCAGCCTCCGCCAACGCTGCTTCCCCCGCACACGTGCACCGCAGCCACGCTACACAAGCACAGCTCTAACACAGTCTCCGCAACGGCTCGCAAAAGGAGTCCTTGGCGCCTCCGCCCTCGCGACAAACGCCGCCGCCCAAACTCACACGGATTCCACGCGGCTCACACGACCTCCGACCACCGTTGCTTGCTCCGGCTCCGACACATCCAAGATCGCCGCGAGAAAACCTCGATCCGGAGGAAGACAAAAGAAGAAGGACAGGCAGCCGTATTTCTTCACAGGGGAGAGGCGGCTCTTTCTCTTTCACGGTTGAAATAGCAGCAGATTAGCTTTAGGTTTTTTTTTTGTATTTATATGATAGGCGGCAGAGAGTGGGTAAACATAGGAATCTTTTAATTCCTTTTATATATCTTATATATATTATTATATAATAATTAATATATAAGAACTTGGATCTGAGCCGTTCATCGATGAAAACATTTGATCTCCATGATCATGCACATGATCACACCAAGATTTCTTCACGACTCAATCCGCCCCATTACGGACCTCTCGACGTCCGTCGCCGCGGGTTTTGTCCGCCCTAGGAGGGAACCGAAACCATCACGCTCCCATTTAGGCCTTCGCATCAATGAGAGCGCTACCTCCAGAATTCTCCTTGCGCTACAGTTCCCTCGCGCCTCAAGTGACGTCAACCGCCTCCACGAGAGCGCTCTCATCTAGGCTCCCCGTCAAAGAGAGCGCAACCGTCAGAAGCTCCGTGGACTTAGAATATTTTCCAGCGGGAACGCTCCCACAAGGTTCCGCGAGCTCAGTGTCGTCTCAAGGCGGATCGCTTCCATCGAGCCTCCGAGGACTTAGTTGTTTTTCCTCATTTACCGTATTTATACGGAGTAGCAACATGTCCCCCTCCGAGATCAAACCAATTTTTGTAACACTTCAAGAAGCTAGTGAATTTTAGCTCCGCACAATTCCAGCCATGTGGTTTTTCACCCTTTTCAGGGTTTTACAAGTCAAAACGTCTCTTTTCCATTGCTGCGATTTCTTTAACTGATGCGCCCAGTCTCGATTCCGAGCTAAGGCGATCCAATTTTTCAGACCGGGAAAAAGCCGGGGTGACCTGCAACATCTATATTATATTAGAAAAAAATATTATTTGTTTTAAAGTTGAACTTCCTGATTGTGACAGGTTAGGGTTCTGGCTCAGCCGTTCAGTTACCATTCATTTTACATTGTTAGCAAAGAGCCTTCTAGTCATTGTGCGTGTCGGAAAACACTTTGGGGGCACTACATTTGGGTGTGTCTGGAGAGACGCTTAAGTACATCCCAACCCGAACTACCACTCATGGGTTCTAACCTATTTAATTGAACCTTCTAGAAGAGCTTAGTCGGGGTCACAGTAACTCAGTGACCATGTTTCATCGTGAAACGCTCTTAGAGGGGCTTGAAGGTGAATAAGGGTTTAATACTTTTATAAAATAAATCAAATTAAAAAAACAATGATCATTAGAACACTAAATTCAGCAATGAAATACTTTTGAGAATCAAGCTGAGAAAGACATGATTAAATTATATTAAAGATTGTTAATAAATCTAGATCTTTTATAACGCTAAAGATCAATACGATAATTGAAAAACTTTGCTTATTTTTTTTATGCTGACTCGCACTTTGAATCAGTTGGTCATAGTTTATCTATCCCCAAATACCCTCAAACCTCCTAGGACTAAATCAAGCACAGTTGTCTAACACAGGAGGAGAATTCTCCCCCTCAAGCTCTACAAAAACCTAGTCGTCAACACATGGGCGAATTTCACAACTTACAACAAAGATGTAACCAAATAACAAAAGTGGAAAATACAGAGTTACAAAATGTAAAGATATTTTCAGAATGAGAACTCCCTAAAGAACTTTTGAAGGCGATGCGAAGGAACGCCTGAGATTATCGTCATAGATGCACTTGAACTTCGTCATGAATATGGGTTGATATCCTTCACCTTCGAAATCTCTTCTGATTGTTCTAGGCAAGTCATGAATCTCCTCCAGACCTCCGGGATGAAGGTCTCCCAAAAATATTTGTGTTCACCTGTGAGAAACGGAGCGAAATGATTTTAAATAGAGCACAGTCAACTATCCCCTGTGGTAGTACCTACCCCCGGGTGGTAACCTATAAATTAAATCTCCCACTCCTATAGGCAACACTTATTGTGACACGATAAGCCTATCGTCGCACACACAGTAATACAAATATCATCACCCTCAAATGTGATTAACTTCATTTGGCTGTCAATGATTGTATGATTATCAACATGTAAAATAAAATTAATTTCACAACTTCTAAGCATAATAAAGTACAAACAAAATGTTTAGTCCACTCAATGTTCATAAGGTTTTGAGGGGTGTGGTTAGCGTCGACACACGTACGTGCATTTTAGTGTCAATTTGGAAAAGCAAACAGACTCAAATTGCACGTGAAAGGCTCCGATTCAATTGTATTGGCGAGCCAGTCGAGACCGCTGTGAAAAATTCTGCTTCGATCGAATTTTTGTTTAGGAATCTCATCAAAACTAATGATTTTACGTACAGTATAACTACCTCTCTCCCCATTCCTGCCTTTCTCTCCCCTCTCTCTTCTCTCTCTTCCGCCATCTCTCCTATCATTGCCGCAAGAAAATAATAAATATATTCTCTTCTTCTTTCTCAACTCTATCCCAATTATTCTCCGCCCTCTCCCCATCGCTCCTATCTCTTTCTTTCTCTCTCTTTCCATCTCAAATGGATGCAGCCCCTCCATCTCTCAACTCTCTTTCTCTCTCTCTCTCTCATCTATCTCACATAGAGCTGTCACGGTTTCGGTCGGTTTTTCGGTTTAGTAAAATCATGAATCGAACCACTAAGGTAACAGTTCTTCAAATTAGAACTAAAACCTTATTTGGTTTGAACGGTTTCGGTTCCAGATTAATTTTTGGAACTGTCGTGTCAACGGTTCTGGTTACGGTTCAACAAGAACCAAATCAAACCAGCCACTAACGGTTCGGTCGGTTCAATGCGGTTCGGTCCGGTTCTAATTGGTTCTAACTTAAACAAAATCAAACTTGACAGAATGAAATAAAAGCGGACTGCAAATAGTAAAACTCAAAACAACATCGAAATAGAATAATTATGTTGCGTACTTCTCAACGGTCTTTTTCACGATCGGTGGGATAGTATCAATCGCCTTCCTACGCGTGTAGACTTGCACGACTTCAAGTTGGCTTGTGCACGTCTCGTCGGCATGCTCAATCGTAACAACTAGCTACAGTGAGTTGTATATCTTCTATATTTTTTAATAAAATATTTTCAAAAAATATGTGTACGAGGGGCCCCCGCGCGGTTAGTAAAATATTTCTTATATAGTAGTAGTGGCATAATAAAATAAGTCCTTCCAAACAGCCCCACTATGGCACAACTTTACAATTCATGCATTGAGAAGACAAAATAAAAGAAATAAATTTATGATTCTCTGAGCAAGTCTAGATAATTAAGAAGCAGAAATTAACTGCATATTTTCAATGAACAGTTTCAGGCATTCTACAATATGAACATCTTGGCTAAACACATTCAAGGAATAGAAAAACATTCAATTTTCTTACTAAATTGTTCATACATTTTCTTAAGCCGTGACATTTTTCTTCATTTTATAATGGCTGAGAGAGCATTCAAGCTGAGGTTTTAGTGCTCCACAAGCCTACGTCCTGAAGTAGCTGTGGAGGAAGATTGCTTGTTTGAATCTCAACAATGATGAAACAACGCTAGCTAGAAATGAGAGAGCTGTTGACGGTTTTCCTCTCTTCCTCTCTTGGAAGTCAGAAAAGAAACCTTTTTTTCTTGAAATATATTACTACTACTATTATTATATAGTAAAAAAAGGAACAAAAAAAGAATGAAATTCTTCAGGTTAATTGGCACGGTGCCTCCCACTAGTATCAAAAACAGCACCACACATTGCAAGAATAGAAAAAGGATGAGAAAACTATATATGATAGCCATGGCTATATAGCTAGGAATACAAAATGCTGCAGCATTAAACTAATATATAGTTGCATTAGCATACAGAGAACTAGAGACAATGCAAATACATTGAAGGAAACTAAAGTGGTTGCATCTCTAGCAATAGCTAGCTATCCATCCATGGATGTATGATAAATTATTGAAGCTGGAAGCTGGCTAGCGCAAGAGCAAGCTCCTTATGATGGCGGCCTGAGCACTGCTGCCAACGGTGCTCTCCAGCAGCTCCGACAGCTTCTCGGTGAGGTCGTCAACTTCCTGATGCAAGCTTCTTATATAGTTGCAAGTCTCCTGCAACACCCTACCCGAAGATGCCTGCACCCATCACCACCACCACCACCACCATCATCATCATCATATAACTATATATGACCAAAAATTAATCATAAGCACTGCCTAGCTGAAAGCTGCCCAATGTCCATCCTTTTAACAAATTGTTTTCTCACATTTATGATGCGTGTGGTTACTTTTATATTCTTCATTTTTCATGCAAGCACTCAGAGTGCTTTAATGCATCCACATACAACTTGGAGATATATAACTTGTACAATCAATATTGTAATTGACCCTAAATATGAATGAAGCATGATGTATGCATGAGGAGATGAAGAAGTGCTGACCGTCCGATCATTGTCGCGGAGTCGGGCTTCGGGGAGCAGCGCCTGCAGCTTGGAGACGAGGTCGTTGATCTGCTCCTCAGTGATGCGGGTGGAGCTGGCTGCAGACTGCCTTGACGACCGAGATCTCCGGCTAGGCATGCTTGTCACCTTAATTCCCTCTTCCTTTTTCTTCTCTTCAAGTGTTCCCGTGAGCTTGCTGTTAATATAATAAAGAGCAGCAGGAGCAGCTAATAATGTGGAAGAAATTAAGTTGTAGAAGAGCTAGCTAGCTAGCATGGGTGAGTAGTGAAGTAATCAGTGAGAGTGAGAGGGGCAGATATAAGGAGAAAGAAATGAGCTAGGGGAATTTAAATAAGCCTGCTAACTATACCTCAAGAGTCTCTTAATTAATTGGCTGCTAGCTAGAGTAGAGAGATGTAGAGATCAGCTAGGAGTGATACTCCATACCCTTTCAAGTTGATTGAAGAATTTATTAAAAAAAGATGGAAGGTTTAATTATGTGGAAGCGAAATGTAAGGAAACTCAGTTGGGGTTTTGTCGCAGGCCATGTTGCCCTGCAAATTAAATATTGGTCGCCATGTCCATGCACCTTCATCTTTCGCCTTATTAATTAATACTACAGCATAATTAATATAAACATAATATTTCTTCATCACTCTCCCACTCACTCATTTAACCATCAGCATTCATATATACACGGCTGTTTAAATAAATAAAGACCTTCACATAATCACCATGCATGCAATTAAGCTTGTATAATTAATTAGTACATAATTCAATTGAAGCGGAGTATTAATCAACAAGGAATGCTAAGCAGCAATTAACATGGGTATTATTCAACAGAAATATATACACACGCATTAATATATAAAGATATCTACTTAAGGTGTAACCCGCGGGTCGATTACCAAGTCAATCACCATCATGCAATATATTAAAATGAAATTAAATTGAACCGTCCGATTACCTACATCATTTTTTACTAGACATGGTTCAGTTTTTCTATACATGGTATCAGAGCGACCGGTCCTACCTACGGTTTTGGGCGGACAAGTCGATTTCTAACCGCCCAGCTTCTGCGGTTACTCCCTTGTTATCCGCCCTCTTCTTTCTACCCCCCCCCTTTCTGCGGTTACTCCCCTGTTATCGGCCCCTTCAGTCTACTCGGCTTCTCCTCTCCTCTCATGGAACCACCCTCACTCCTCTTTTATAACTTTCCTCTTGTGGCCCCACACTCACCCTTCTCGTGTGGTCTTCCCTCCCCAGCCGCGTCTCCCCACCGTTGTAGCCGCGGCTAGTCTGTTGCCGATATCTCTTCTTGTCGCGGCGACCTCTTCTCTTCTACTCGCGGCGACCTTCTTGTCGTTGGCCTCTCTTCCACTCACGACAACCTTCTTGTCGTTGGCCTCTCTTCCACTCACGACAACTTTCTTGTCGTTGGCCTCTCTACTGCAGATTCCTTGCTGCTGTGATCTCCACTGTCCTAAACCGCGGCCTTCTCTTGCGCGGGCTCCTCTTCTAGCCGTCATTGCCTTGTCGCGCGGTCTGTCCCAGTCCCTCCTAGTCTAACCGCGCGGTTTGTCGGGCAACTTGCCTTTGCAGCTACTCTTATCGCTGCGCTCTTTCTTGCTTCCTGCCTCTCGAGTCGCGCAAATTCTTCTCGTCTTCTCTCCGCATACTTGTCTTGTCGTCGCGATCTTTTCTAGTCGTCTCGGTTTTGCCGACAACTCTAGTGGCTGCTCCTCACGACGCGCAGCCATGCTGGACTATCTTACCGCGCGGTCTCAGCGCCTTCTGCTCTTCCCCTTTGCCGCTCTCTCTAGCCGCGCGGTCTGGGCGCATTGTGCGACTTGTGCGGTGCTCCTGCCTTGCCGCGCGGTCTGTCCGGTACTCTTGCTTTGCCACCGTGACCTTGCCGCTTGTCTAGCCGCTGACTTGCCGGTCTAGCCGCTGTGACTTCATGGGGTCCTCAATTGATTCTTCAGAGCAGCCCACACCTCCTCCTCCAGCCCGATTGCTCCCTGCTCCGGAGTTGCATGATGAGTTGAGAATCACAACTATTTCCCTCACTGGGAAGAAGAACTTCATTGAATGAGTGCATTTTGTCAGGCGCGTTCTTCAATCTAATGGTCTTCTGCAGCATCTCACCAAGGATCCTCCTTCTCCACCCACCGATGACTGGCTTCGTCATGATGGACGTGTTCAAACATGGTTCCTCAACTCCCTTGCTGATAAACCATACTGCATGACCATGTATCATGAGACGGCCAAGCGATGTGGGACGAACTTCATTCTCTATACTCTGGCAAGGACAGTCTTCAGCACTTATATGACATCATCACAGATCTTCAGACTCTTGACACGGGTAGTGTTGCTGACTTGACTTCCTTTGTTGCTCAGGCTAGGACACTAGCTAAGGCCTGAATCAGCCATCATCCCCCTACCATGGATCTAAATGCCCAACGTGCTCAGAAGGAAGCCATCTGTATTGTCATGATGATGGTTTGTGTCCCGCCTCATCTTCACAGCGTTCGGGCTCAGATCCTCTCGCCAGCTGCTATCGCCTCTCTCTCTGATGTGTGCT
The DNA here is from genome assembly GCA_039583875.1 of Platanthera guangdongensis. Taxonomy (NCBI): domain Eukaryota; kingdom Viridiplantae; phylum Streptophyta; class Magnoliopsida; order Asparagales; family Orchidaceae; genus Platanthera; species Platanthera guangdongensis. Next base: position 1,434,916 of record CM077151.1, on the reverse strand, counting down.
CCATGCTGATCAAAGTATCACCACCCCCTGATACTACTAGACCCCCCTCGTCGGCCCTCCTTCAGCGAACTTATGCGCCCTTACTACCTCTCCCTCCTCTTGCCCGTGGAGGGCGTTCAGGCTTTCGAGGGAGGGGTCGTGGTGGCCGACCACGTCTGAAGTGTTCCTTCTGCGGAAAGGACGGACACATTGAGGCGACCTGATAACTTAAAAATGGTCTTCCTCCTAGTTCGGCTGCGTCTGTTGCGGCCGGCAGCGCCTCTGCCACTCGTGCTGACCTTGAAGAAGTCCGCCTTCAACTCCAGCAACTTCACGGCATGATCAGCCGCCCGCCTGCCTCCGTTTCCTCCGCTGTCTCTGTTGCCTCTATCTCCAATGAAGGTATCGCTGGTCTCTCCACTAGTCCACAGTGGATAGTGGATTCAGGTGCTACTCACCATATCACGTCGCTAAAGCCACCTCAGTACTTGGATTCTCCTCATCCTAAGTGTATCACAGTGGCCAATGATGACATCGTTCCTGTCTCCGGCTCCGCTGATATCCTCCTTAATTCCTCTCTCATTCTCCGCTCAGCTCTTCATGTCTCGGGCTCTCCGTTTAATTTGCTTTCTGTCAGTCGTCTTACTATTGATTTGGATTGTTCTGTCACATTCACACCTACTTCTTTTTTGATGCAGGATCAACGAACGCAAAATATCATTGGTAAAGGACGACTACAGAATGGGCTTACCTTCTTGATGTCCCTCCTACCATCCTCTAATTCATCACCTCCGTTGATTGGCATCGGCGCCTTGGGCATGCTCATCTTCTTGTGCTCCAGAAGGCTCTTCCACCGATCTATCTACCCGTGTTTAAGTGTGATTCATGTATTTTTGGCAAACAACACCATTCTTCGTTTCTTCCTCACTGTACTCGGAGCTCTGCTCCTTTTGTTTTGGTACATTCTGATGTTTGGGTCTCGTACAAAATTACTAGTGTATCTGATTATCGATATTTTATCACATTTATTGATGATTATTCTCGCATGACATGACTATATTTACTCCGTGATCGCTCCGAGCTTCCCCATGTGCTCCAGACTTTCGTTCTTGCAACTTGCACACAGTTTTCTACACCAATCAAAATACTCCGGACGGATAATGCTCGTGAGTACATGAGCTATGAATTTGCCACTCTATGCTCTGAATTTAACATTGTTCACCAGACGTCGTGTGCTTATACCACCCAACAAAATGGCGTCGGTGAACGTAAAAATCGACATCTTCTCGACGTTGCTCGCCCCCCCCCCATGCTTCACAGGCAAGTTCCCAAGGCTTACTGGAACTTTGCGCTGTCGACAACATGCTATCTCATTAACCGTCTCCCTTCTACCCCACCATTCTCCCTCACCGCCCGCATCTTTGGTTGTACCTGCTATGTTCACCTACTTGGACCGTCTACGGACAAGTTGGATCCTTGGGCAGTCAAATACATGTTCATCGGCTATTCCCGTACTCAGAATGGGTATGTTTGTTATCCTCCTACTACCCGCAAAGTGACGATTTCTGCAGATGTGACCTTCTGGGAGGATCAACCGTTCTTCTGCCCCCCAAACCAACCTATTCCACCAGAATCCGTCCCAAGACCTGTCATCCCCGTTACCTCTCCTCCACCACGGCTCCTCCCTGACCCGGCTCCCGTTCTCCACAAGCCTCCTCTTATCTGTGTCTATACTCGTCGCCCACCTCGCTCTGCCGCCCCGATGCAATCGGCTTCGACCTCTGACACTCTGCGACCTACTGATCCGGCACCAACCTCTACCGCTCATCCCAGGGCGAACTATGTATCGTTACATCGTCTGTCCCCGCCGCTTCATACCTTTTGCTACTTATTTATCCTCTATTTCTGTTCCTAACTCTGTGCAGGAGGCTTTACAACATCCGGGCTGGCGAGCAGTCATGAACTAAAAAATGACAGCCCTTTGGGCTAAGCAGACATGAGATCTGGTTCCCCTTCTTCCAGGCCACACGACCGTTGGGTGTAAATGAGTCTTTGTCATCAAACATGTTGTTAATAGTACAATTGACCGTCTTAACGCCCGACTGATGGCTCGTAGCTTTACTCAATAACAAGGTCTCGATTATGAGGAAACATTCTCTTCAGTGACCAAGCTCAACACAGTTCGTGTCCTTTTCTGTGGCTGTGCATCGCCACTGGCCATTACATCAGCTGAATATCAAGAATGTGTTTCTAAATGGTGACCTACAAGAAACGGTTTACATGAAACAGTCGTCCGGGATTGAGACCACGGGGGAGTCCCAAGTTTGTCACCTTAAGAAGTCTATTTATGGTCTCAAACAATCTCCTCAGGCATGCTTTGACAAGTTTAGTAAAGTGGTTCGAGAGGTTGGTTTTACTCGGAGCTCGCCAGACTTCTCTCCGTTCACTCGACATCGGACTACAGGAACGGTTCTTCTTTTGGTGTATGTCGATGACATTCTAATTACATGAGACGATTCAAAGGGAATAACAACGATCAAACAACATCTTAGTTCGATTTTTCAAACAAAAGATCTGAGGAACCTTCGATACTTCCTTGGTCTTGAGATCGCAAGACATCCTGATGGACTTGTCCTCTCTCAACGAAAATTCTATCTCGACCTTCTTCAGGATACTGGCTATTCAAGATCCAAGTCGATTAACATCCTGATGGATGTCAATCACAAGATGTGTGCACATGCTTCTGATGCAGATCTTCTTCTTCCAAATCCAGAATACTATCGTCGGGTAGTTGAAAAACTTATTTATCTAACGGTTACGAGACCAGACATATTCTTTGTTGTTGGGGTGGTCAGCCGGTTTATGCATGCTCCTCAGATGTCTCATCTACAGGCCGTCAAACACATCTTGAGATATCTAAAATCAGCCCCAGGTCAAGGGCTGGTATACAAAACTTCTTCTTCTACTCCCATATTGGTGGCATATTCAGACGCAGATTATGCTGGTTCCTTGGACGATCGACGGACCACCAGTGGATTCCGTACCTACTTTGGAGGTCACCTTGTGACCTGGCGCAGTAAGGAACAAGTTGTGGTTGTTAGATCTTCAGCTGAAACTGAATATCGGTCGATGACATCAGTTGTCTCTGAGCTTACGTGGCTTGAAAGTCTTCTTGAGGATCTAGGAGTAAAACTCCCTTCACTTGCTACCTTACTATGTGACAGTCAAGATGCTATACACATTGCGAATAATCCAGCCTTCCACAAAAGAACGAAACACATTGAAGTGGACTGCCACTTTGTTAGGGAAAAAGTTCAAATGAAGAAGCTAGAATTGAAGCATGTTTCGTGCACTGAACAAGTTGCTGATCTTCTCACGAAAGCTCTACCGAGTACCCTATTCTTCCAGTTCCTATCCAAGTTGGGTGCCTACAACTTGTACGCCTACAGCTTGCGAGGGAGTGTTAGAAAAGTCCATGTAAAAAGGTCCATGTTCGTGGCCCATTTAGTCTTTTATTGTTTCTCTTTATACACTAGTACCACACCTTGTATAGGAGACTCGTCTCTCTTTCTCTCTCCTATATATATATGTATTCATACATTGTATTTGATAACAAAAAAGTATGTACAAGGTTCAGCTTTTCTCTACAGAACCCAAGTTCCCACTTGGCCAGCAAAGATAACGACCATCACATTGTAGCTTTTTGCTGAACAATATTGAACTACGTTTTATATATACATATATAAAATATCACCGCCCCCGCCAAATGTCCTTGCCCGCATGAAGCACATAGCATGAGAGTTTGCGAGCGGGGGGAGGGCCCCCGTGTACTGTCGCTGTGTGTGTGTAACCCAAGTTGACTAATAAATGTGACACGTACTCATACTCGAGTCCTCTGCGCAACCTGCATGGTGTAACCAAACGTCAAATTAAAAAAAAACACGTACAATGATTCTTTAGGCATGCAAATATATAATAATAATAATAATAATAATAATAATAATGCGGGCTAGATCAAGGGTGATGTTTAAATATCTGAAATGGCGTCCCTGCACCAGCAGCGTGCGTTGAAATTTAATTATTTTAGTCACATGCATAGATTCACTTAATGCTGCAGGTTAATTAATAATAGATTCAGTACGTTTGAGTAATATCATGAAACTCCCTGCTTGAATTTTAGGCTCCGTTTGGGAGGACTTATTTTCACCGGTCAAGCGGTCACAACCTCATGAACCGGACCTTAATTAAGGTCTTCATGCGATCGTGACCGCTTGACCGGTGAAAATAAGTCCCCCCAAACTAATTATTAGCCTTGTTAGGCACTGGCAGGCAGACACGGTCATGCTTGAAAAGGGAGACATAATGAACTTACAAAGTGTCAGTAGGTAGTATCATGAATTCGAGCCTCCCATACAAGGCTACAGTCTACATATATATATATATGGCTCCTGCCTGCTGAGTACTTAATGCCAAGAGACATTACCTTCATTGCCCATCCCCATTTGTTTCATCAATTTTCAATCCAATGCAACAAATATATATTAGTTTAAATTAATACTAAAGTTTCTCTCTCTCTCTCTCTCCCCTGGTTGACTGGATCCTTGGCATCATTTCACATGCATACGTGCCTCCCACGTGAGGGTAAAGACACATCAAGTAATCAAAATTACAGGCTTCACCCTATTATTTTTGAAATTACAAAAAACTCCCCCTTATAAGTTTACACATGCCACTGGAGAAAGCATCATTGGTGTGTGTGCGCGCGCGTGGGAGGGAGGGACTTGTGCATGGATGTTATGAAATGTAACTTTCGGAGAGTTTTTATAATTTCAAAAGATAGACAGGTGAAACATATAATTATTGATAGGGTTCCCCCGAATTTTCTAAATCGAATCGAAAAGATTTTCGGCCAAAGACACGGGAGCAAACAAACCCGACCAGACAAGCCGCGCACAAAAAAAAGCGCTCACCCAAAAGGGCTAAAAACACCCGAGAAAGGGCAAAACCGCACGCACCGCCGCCAAAGCGTTGAGACAGCGCACGGGGAAGCGCCTTGCATGGCCTGGGTGCGCGTGCGGCCTGTATCCGCGCAGCCTACGCGCGCACGGCCGTACAAGGCCGCACAGCCGTCGCCGCCTTCGGGCATTTTGCCCGAGCCGTCCGGGGGGCACCTCCGTCATTTCGATAAAATTGGTGATCCAGGTGATCGAAATGGAGTAACACTATTCGCCAGCACAAATTACGCTCCGACACAATTACCATCGTAACCCTCCAAAAAACTATAAATAGGCCCCACTTCAACAAGAGCGCTCCCTCCAACAGCTCCGTGGACTTAGAGAATTCCCAGCTGGAACGCTCTCACCAAGGTTCCGCGAGTTCCGCAATATTCCAAGGCTGGAACAATTCCATCGAGGCTCCGAGGACTATCATTTTTCTCATTTTCTGTACTTTGCACTGGTAACGGACACAAGAGGAGCACACCAATCCAGCCCCCGCCGACTTGACTGCCGGCAATGCCCCACTTCAGGGAAAATACACTGTCACCGCATCCCAAGCATCAGAGGAAGAATGCCGGCGTATGATAAGGGAGCGCCACACAAGAATACTCGCCTTGCTGGGAAACTCAAGGGCTCGACACGCTCCCAACACCGATATCGCTCCTGCAGGTCAACCGCTGCAGATCCCGAGCCAGATAATGTCTGAAGACACTACCCGCTCCAAGGATCCCATCGCAGACGAATCGTCCGACGCTGACAGCACCACGACATTTTCCTCATTTTCTGTACTTTGCACTGGTAACGGAGTAGCAGTCTGTCGGCCTCCGAGATCAAATCAATCTTTGTAAAACTTCAAGAAGCTAGTGGATTTTGGCTCGGCACAGATCCAACCATGTGGTTTTCCACCATTTCCAAATTTTTCATATCAAAATGTCTCTTGTCATTTATTGCGGTTTACTTTGACTGTTTGCGCACTCAGTCCGACTCTGAGCTAAGGAGGTCCGATTTCTCCGGACTGGGGAAAAACCGGGCGACCCGTAACAGTTTGACGCCGTCTGTGGGAATGTGTTCCCCAAAGCTCTAACAAGTTCAGCATCCCCCCAACTAGAAAAAATCACGAAGGGAAGCGCACAAACAACTAGTAACGTGGCACTAGAGGAGCACACCAATCCAGCCCCCGCCGACTTGCCCGCCGGCAACGCCCCACTTCAGGGAGAATCCACTGTCACCGCATCCCAAACATCAGAGGAAGAATGCAGACGTATGATAAGGGAGCGCCACACAAGAACACTCGCCTTGATGAGAAACTTAAGGGCTCGACACGCTCCCAACACCGATATCGCTCCTGAAGGCCAACCGCTGCAGATCCCGAGCCAGATAATGCCTGAAGAAACTACCCGCTCCAAGGATCCCATCGCACACGAATCGTCCGGCGCTGGCAGCTCCACGCACCCCGCAATCCCCGACGAACTTCCCAGGCAGGCGCGTGAAAACTTTCATACAATGAAGGAAGCCACCGCTCCGACTGATAGAGGACTCACTTGCAAGGAAGTGAGGCGCATGATCAAGGAGGAATACGGGCATGAGGGGCACCGTGACACAAAAGTGGAGCACGTCTCCCCCTAGCTATGCAGGTGCTGGCATATCCCGCTCCACCCAGGATCCAACTCCGCGACTTCGTGATATTTGATGGGTCGGCCAACCCTCTGGAATACGCCAGGCACTTTGAAACTGTTATGTGCATATACAACGCCACAGACAAGCTCTTGTGCCATGTATTCTCAATAACTCTAAGAGGAGAAGCTAGCATCTGGTTCCATTCTCTGAAATGGGGGAAATCAAGAACTTCACAGAGCTCACCCAACTTTTCACGGATCAGTTCAGCGTTAACCAGCGGATCGTTCGAGACTCCTCACACTTCGCCAGAATCAGAAAAGCTGAGAGAGAATCGCTCAACGATTTCTTTCATCGCCTCACCGCGGAGGCACGACAGATTCCGGGGGTTAATACCGAGCTCCTGACCTTCCTCGGAGGACTCAGACCAAAAATATTCTACTTCATGATAACTGGACAAAACACTGCTCAGCTACTGTGACCTCGTCCACCGAGTCAAGGATCAAATCGCAGCAGACGAAGCCATCAAAATGCATCGACAACAATTCGTAGGAAGCTCGAAGAGGAAGAGGAATTCGGAGCCACAACGAGGCCCCAAGGAGAAACGACGAGCGACACGACAATCCCTATCGGGACCAAGGAACTCGTCTGCATCAAGACTACACTCCCTTGAACACAACTCGAACTGACGTGTTCCACGTCATCTTCAACAGCAGTGAGCTTCGCAGGCCCGAGCCAATTGCGCCAAAAAAGGAAACCAGTCACAATATTGTGACTTCCAACGTGAATACGGCCACAAGACAGAGTGCTGCAACCGGTTAAAGGACGAGATCGATCGCCTCATCCAACAAGGTCTCCTCAAAATCTTTGTGTAGGAATCCGCCCCAAGCGAGCCTGCACCCCGGAACGACAGTCTAGCTAGAGGCCGAGCAGCACCCCGACACAGATAAGCTGGGGGGCACGAGCAGGGGTCTCTCCCCCTAAGAACGCATGCAACGCCCGCATCTCAACTTCATGTTTTTACCTAACATAATGAGCCGAAAGATAGGAACTTGCGCATGCTTATGTATCTATTTTTCACAATATTGCAACTACTTTCTGACTTCCGTCGGCCACACAGGACCCTCCAAAGCAAAAATTCTGAGTAGAACACCACAGGCCCTGACACCGAATCTAAGTGACAAGGAATAAGGATCATTCATGAAGCAAAGCTTTCCGCTCCCACGCTGCCGGGCATTTCTCCCCCACATTGCAGAGCATTCCGCTCCCACGCTGCCGGACATTTCTCCCCCGCGTTGCAGAGCATTCCGCTACCAGGATACCGAGCATCTCGCCCCCCGCATCGCAGAGCATCCCACTCCCACACTGCAGGGCATTTCGCCCCCGCATTGCAGAGCATTCCGCTCTCACGCTGCTAGGTATCTCGTCGCCGCGTTGCAGAGAATTCTGCTCCCACACTGTCGAGCTCTCCGCCCCCGCGTTGCAGAGAATTCCGCTCCCACACTGTCGGGCTCTCCGCCCCCGCGTTGCAGGGCATTTCGCTCCCATGCTGCAAGGCATCTCGCCCCCGCGTTGTAGGGCATCTTGATAGGACAAATCCCCCAAAGGCGAGATGGACAAAGGTCCGTTCCCTCCCGGACAAACTCTGGTTCTCCCAAAGCGCGATCGAACAAAGATTCTTCACCACCTCCACTCAGACGAATCCCGGTTCTCTAAAAGCGCGATCGAACAAAAGATCTTCGCCACCTCCACCTGTACGAACCTCAGTTCTCCTAAGGCACGAGCACACAAGGGCTCCTCGCCTCTGACTCCTAAGTGGACTCCAGTCCTCCCAAAATTCAAGCGGACGAATATCTCCTGCTAGCGACCTGCTCAAAATGTCAGCGTCCAAGCTAAGCGCCACTCGGCCAAAAGTGTACGCGCACCAAAGCACAACTAAAAACGAAAAATCCAAAAAAGTGGGTCTCCGTTCAAAAAAAAACTGTCCAACGAGCTACATCATCATGTGACGGTGCAAAGGCGCACCTGCAAGATAAAACAAACGAGAAGCAAACAAACAAAAAGGGGCACAATAGGATCATCCCTCAACATCAACGTCAGCATCGCCATCGGAGGCATCATCCACGCCCGGATCACCGCGCTCCAATATCCTTCGAGCAGCCCGAAACCCATTTGCCAAAGCCCAAGCGGTAGGCGACATCACACTCAAGCAAGTCAATCCATATCGCCATCATCCCAGAGCGGACCTCCTCTGCGATACGGGATTGCTCCATCTCAAAGTCATAAGGCTCATTGTACTCAGCCATCGCGAATGCTCGTAAAGCCAGGACATCCTTCAGCTCCATGGTCAATTGAGCCTTCTCTTTCTTCAGATGCACCACCTCCATCCGGACGGACTCAGATCCTCCTAAAGAGCGATCGAACAAAGGTTCTTCACCGCTACCACACGGAAGGATTTTGATCCTCCCCAGGCAAAAGCGAGCAAAGTCTCTTCGCCAAATCTCGGGCACTCTCAAAGCACGCACGAACCAGGTCTGTCGCCGCCTCCCGAAACAAACAATCTCCGAGTCTATCCGCACTACCAAGGAAAGGGGGCAAGTGTCCTCCCCGTTGCGCTTAGGCAACAAGCTCTGGCTACTAACGCTCGGCGACAATCGTCAGCGATAACGCCCGACGAACAGGGAGCATAAAAGAACAAAATGATCCCAGACCGCTGCGACGCATATCACGACACCAAGACACCACAACAAGGACAACAACAGGGAACGATTCGGCAACCGCAAAGACCCCCCTCCTATTGACGACGACGGGATCTTTACCACACAAGGTCGACGTCCTAGGAAAGTCGCAAGTTCAACACGTCACGCGACCGAGCAAAGAAAGCGACAAAAGCGATACAAAAACCAGCCATACCAAGTGTGTGTGCGGCACAGATGCAATTAAGTGCTCCCACGTCACCAACACCATCTTTCAAGGCAGCGCCTGCTCGGGGAATGTAACGCCCCCGCAGCCTTCGCGACACACGAAGCCCCAACCAAATACAAGGCAGAGTTCAACAACGTGTAACCACAACAAGCATACCTTCGTAGCCATCACCTCAGGGTCCGCTCAGCTATCCGACCTCGCTCCACTCCGAGGCCCCAGGGCTCCCTGTATTCTGCAAACGCAAAACTCGCATCATTGCAGCATCCCGGGGCACAGACGTCATCGATGGCCTTCGTCCTCAGAAGCTCCGTCCCAGCTCTTGATAGGAATGGACGTCGAATCATTCTAAGCTGCGACACAGAAACAGACACCGTGTCCTTCCACGTCTTCTAGTGACGACAAGCCCTAGGTTCTTCCGCGACGCCGAGGCAAGGGGGCAGCGCATTCCTCCATGTCACGTCCAAAGATCCGTTGTCAGTGCTGGCATTCTGCAGAAGCCACACAAGTTAGCATGCAACATCATACTTGCGCATTCATATAAAAGGGAATGTGAAAAGCGACATGCCTCCACACCAACGCAACACGCAAGACACAAAGTGGGAGAATGGTTCCACGACGCGTAAAAGGTGTCGCGCAGCACAAGGGCCAAGACCACCAAGGCATTCCTCATAAAACCTTCAGCTCACAAAGCAGACACGGGCGGTTCCACGCCCACACCAAGGCCTAACCATGAGAACATTTCACGCCACAAACAAAGATAACTTGTGACGTGCGCATACTGAGGCAATTCCAAGTCTGTGACTCCCAAGGCAAGTGATGGAGACAAAATTTTGAGGTTCGACGCATCGCGAGTCAAGACCCACGAAAATTTGGGGGCATTTGATGGGGTTCTCCCTGAATTTTCTAAATTGAACTGGAAAGGTTTTTGGCCAAAGACACGGGAGCAAGCAAACCCGACAAGACGAGCCGCGCACAAAAAGCCGCGCTCATCCAAAAGTCCCAAAAACACCCGAGAAGATGGCAAAACCGCACGAACCCCCGCTAAAGCGTCGGGACATCGCGCGCGGGGAAGCGCCCTGCACAGCCTGCACCCGCGTGGCTTGCGTGCGCACGAGGCTTGCACCTGCACGACCTGCGCACGCATGACCGCAAAAGGCCGCGCGACCGCGCAAGGCCAAGCAGTCACGCATCGTAGCATCGCGCATCGCGCGGACGCATTGTGCGAAGGCGCGCACCGCGCGGCCGTGGAAAGCCACGCACCGCGCGACCGCGCAAGGCCACGCGACCGCATAGGACCGCGCACCGCTGCGCGAGGCCGCTGGTCGCGCGTGACCGCGCCCCGCGCAACCGCGCCCCGAATGCGGGCACTCGCGCCCCCGCGCATCCCGCGCTCGCGCCGCGTCCGTCGTGCGCGTCGTCGGTCGCCACCGTCTCCGGCCGCCGCCGCCACCTCCGGCCTCCGTCGGCCGCCGCCTCCTCCAAGCATCCCGCCCGAGCCACCCGAACCGGGGGTACCTCCGTGATTTCGACAAAATTGGTGATCCAGGTAATCGAAATGGAGCAACGTCATTCGTCAGCACAATTTACACCCCGGCGCAATTACCACTGTAACCCTCCAAAAAACTATAAATAGGCTCTCGAGCATTCATTTGAAGACAAGAAACTCCAGAGGCAAGAGAGAGCACTGATATTTTCCGACGAGATCGTGAACTTAGGCCGATTTTCCGCTCAGGAATTCTCATCGCCTCTCTCCTTGCGCTAAGGTTTCAAAAAATTCCAAGTCACGTCAATCGTCTCCGCGAGAGCGCTCCCATCAAAGCTCCGCTCCAACAAGAGCGCTCTCTCCAACAACTCCATGGACTTAGAGAATTCCCAGCCGGAACACTCCCACCAAGGTTCCGCGGGTTCAACAACATTCCAAACCCGGGGCGCTTCCATCGAGGCTCCGATGACTTAGCCGTTTTTGCTCATTTTTTGTACTTTGCACTTGTAACAGAATAGCGATCTGTCGCCCTCCGAGATCAAATCAATCTTTATAAAACTCCAAGAAGCTAGTGAATTTTGGCTCGGCACAGATCCAGTCACATGGTTTTTCACCCCTTTTGGGTCTTCTACGTCAAAAACACATCTTGTCATTTGCTGCGGTTTACTTTGACTATTTGCGCGCCCGGTTTGACTCCGAGCTAAAGCTGTCCGAATTCTCGTAATCGGAGAAAAACCGGGCGACCCGCAACAATTATTAATAGTAGATATAAACTATAGCTATAAAAAACTGCTCGATTCTCATGTATACAATACCAGTATGAAATAAAGAAATAAATTCACCACACTGTGGTGTAATGTTGTAATCTTGGAGAGGAGAGGAGAGGAGAGGAGAGGAGAGGACAGGTGGTGGGTGAGCGTTGTTGTTGGAGAGAGAGAGAAGCAGAGCACTGATGAGACGACTACAAAAGGTGTGGATGGACAGAGAGCTTCATTTGATGTGTAGATTAAGTTATTAATTAGATGCCATTAGATCTGCTAATGACTATTATTCAATGCTTATAATATAACAGCAAAGTTAGGCTCATGATTTTAGCAATAATTAACTGAATCTTGCTTTCTAGGAAAGAGAGCTCAACAGCATCACGCATTAGTTTTGTAGCATCTCGGAAATGTATATTAATTACTGGAGCAACATCAGAACTTGATTAATTAATTCTAGATGCCAAAGAAAGAGAGAAGAGAGAGAGAGATTAGTTGAATGGTAGGGCCCAAGGGCGAAGCAACATAGTATCAAACCCTAGCCATGATTATTGTAGAAAGAAATAGAAGGTGTGATTCATTCAACAACATAGGTGCTTTAAATAGGATTACAACAGGACACCCAAAACCGATAGGCGGTGTGGGACTAAACTTAATAACATTAAAATACAATATCTCTAAAACTCCTCCTCAAGCTGAAGGGGGACCATACAGCTTGAACATAGCATAAAAAAAGGAAGGTAAAAGACGATTGACAACGTGGGACAAAACAGCCGCTACCGAGGCCCAACCGCGTGTCACCGGGGATACTTCAACCGGGCAAGAATCACGCGACGTTGGTCCACAAAACCGACCATGACCACGCTGGATACACTCGGAGCGGAAACTAGGTGAAGCACGAAAGACCAAACCAATCCTACCAAATCCAGAGAAAACGACGAGGAGACACAGACAACATACGAAATCGACCTGGGGGGCCATGTGTGACTAAGGCAGGAGTCGGGAAAGAGGCATCCGAGTCGCCGTTATCACAAACACTCCCCCTCACGTGGAATACGTGCATGAAGGCATAGATAATGCCTGGAGGCCGTGACATACACTCCCCCTCACGTAGACCACGTGCACGTGTGGGACCCTCATCGGGTACATGAACCCAGATCACGTGGAAGAAGGCCGAGTCGCACACAAACATAACAACACAACTATAGCAACAACTAGAAAAAAACAGCAACTTAAAAAAAAGACTAAGGCAGGAGTCAGTCGGGCCGGAGAAGAAGCAGCGGCGGCGCGGGTAGAGCAGCAATGACAAGAGAGCTGCCGGGACGGAGAAGAGCAGCAGTCTGGAGAGGCACCCGGCAAGTAGAAGGTCGGGGTGGAGAAGAGCCAGCAGCAGCGCACGAAGAGCAGCAGCAACAGGAGTGTTGTTGGGCCGGAGAAGGGATAGCAGCAGCGGAAAGAGGGCTGCAGGGCCGGAGAAGAGGTAGCAGCACCGGAAAGATGGCTTCCAGGCCGGAGAGGAAACAACCGGAGAAGAAGAAGTAGCGGTAGCAACGTCGGAGGAGAAGAGGACGTGCCAGAGGAGGAGAAGAAGGGCTGCTGTCGACGGGAGAAGCATGCATCGATTTTGACGGGAGAAGCATGCATCGATTTTGACGGGAGAAGGAGCCGTCGATGTCGACGGGAGAATCAGGAAGCTCAACAACAGTCGCAGAGAGAATCAAAGCCGCTCGATGTCGCAGGCGGAGGCAGGCGGAGCCGTCAGACCGGGGGGAGAATGTCCCGCTCCCGTCTCCGGAATCAGACGACGATTCTGTGGACGGGAGCGAGGAGAGCAACTATATCTGTGAGCCCTAGCAGCTCGTTGTCGCGGAAGGACAGGTCGGGGGAGGAAGGAAAAGTGGCCGAAAACGGAATCGTGAAAAAAGGTTTATTTTAGGTCTCAGAACCTCCCTCTGATACCATGTACAAAGAAATAGAAGGGGTGATTCATTCATCCACATAGGGGCTTTAAATAGGATTACAACAGGACACCCAACACCGATAGGCGCCGTGGGACTAAACTTAATAACATTAAAATACAATATCTCTAATAATTATGAAGATCCCGCTATAATAATTTTCTTGCCCTTAATTACCTGGGTTCAACCTCTTGCAAAAAAAGCAGGGTAAGGTTCACTATTGGCGGGACTTTCACCGGACCCTCAGTGCATGGGATGCTTTATGAACGGGACTGCCCTTTTTATGTGGATGAAATCATTATCAATGGAAATGATTCAACATATTATCCTTGAAAATAAAGATTCGATTCAACCTTGCAATACATGATTTAAGTCTACTCAGTTGTTTTCTTGTGATGGAAATGACTGGATCTGTTGATAATATTTGTTGTGCCTCAAAGAAAAAAAAATATGTTCTTGGATTTTCTTATAGAAACTAAAGTTTTTATGCAAGCTGGTGGATGCTCCTATTGATCATAACTATGAGATTGGAGCGCTGACTTCCAGGCTTGACATCATGCAACCATGGTCAATGACCAATTAGTCTTTGATCAAATTTCATTGTCACTGAATGCATCCTTCTGTATCCATTTTCCCAACTGACAATAAGTTGAACCGAATATCCTTGAGCACTTAATTTAACCAACACCTTCATCTTCCAGGTAACCTATTTAGTCCAATATAGATAGAGTGTCTTAACCTATCACATCTGTTGTATCAGAGGACAGGAGGAAATCCCGCCGCTGCCCGCTACTCGCGATTCCGCGATTCCGCCTGCCTGCGATTCCGCCGCTGCCATCCCGCAGCTCCGACGACCGCTCCTGCTCTGTCGACCCATCCAGCGGCCATCCCTGCTGATTCCGACGGAGGAACCCCTCCGCCGTCCCTGCTGATTCCAACGGAGGAATGCCGCTGTCTCCGGCTGCTGCAGTCCGCAACCAGAGTTTTTTTTCCAGCGGCAACACCTCCGCATCCTAGCGGATCTGAGGATGCGGTGATCGGACCTAGGACAATGAGGAGGCAATGATTGGTACCGGACCGGCTGCGGTGATCGGTGAGGAAGTGGATCCATGGAGTCGAAGGAAGGATGGAAGATGTCTTCAAGATGTTGGGCCCGGATGGGTTGGCCACATTGTTGAGGGTGTTGGGTTCATCGCAACGGTCGGCGAAATTGGAACTTTCATCGATTGACTTGAAGCTTGACGGACCGACGACCTACCTGAGTTGGTCAAGACGTGTGAAGAAAATCCTTGCAGAGAAACAGGTTGGGGGATTCCTGACAGGGGCGTTGAAGAAACCAGAGAACTCGGCTGGAGATGACTGGGAGTCAGCCCACATGACGGTGTTTATGTGGCTTCTCAGCTCGATTGTCTCATCGATTTCCGCCACGGTAGACGGCCTCGAGACAGTCATGGAGGTTTGGGACAAGCTGAAGAACACATATGATGGCGTGGGGAATACTCTGCGGGTCTTCCAGGTGAAGGGAGAAATTGATGGCACTGCTCAGGGAGAGAAACTAGTGCAGGAGTACGCCTCCGAGTTAGAACGACTATGGGTGGACTACGATCACGCCTCTGGTGGGATGTGCTGCATCGATTCTCAGTGTCGGGCTTCCAAGATCATCGTGGAGGAGAGGACGATGAAGTTCCTGAAGGGGTTAGATGACAAGTTCGATCAGCGGCGAGCCCTACTCCTTTCCGGTACGTCGATTACTACACTCACCGAGGCCATCTCTGCTATGATTCGGGAGGAGACGCGTCTCAAGCTTCAGGCAGGAGTAGGAGGGTCCATGACGGTGAAGTCGACAATGGTGGTTGCTGCTCCTGGCGTTGCACCACAGAGGGAAGAAACCCGCCAGTGCTACAACTGTGGCGAAGTGGGCCGTCTGAGGCTAGCATGCCCCAAGCCACCCAAGGAGAGAGATTCAGGTGGTGGATGGAGATGTGGTCGGGGACGGGGTCGTACTCGTGGCGGCAAAGGAGGCTATCGAGCCAACCTGGGCACGAATGAGAGTGCAGAGGAAGTTGACGTCTTCTATACAGAGGAGGAGCAGACCCTACTTAACATGATGGAAGACATCAAGAGGAAACAGGCGAGCAAAGGGAGTAGAGATGGAGCATGGGGGGGGGGGGGGGGGGGGTGCGGTGCGATGTATGCCTACCCAACTGATGGATCTCTCGCTCTTGCATCCATATCCTCCTCCAGGGAGTCAGATTGGATCATCGACTCCGGCGCATCACGTCACGTGACAGGAAATGCAGGCGAGTTCAAGTCCTACACTCGTCTAGCTGCTGCAGATAGCATCCAGACGGCGGACGGTACGTTTCAGCCAGTGGTTGGTAAGGGTACTGTGAATTGTTCAGGTTCAGTAACATTATTCAATGTTTTGCATGCTCCTTCTTTTCCAGTTAGTCTCTTATCCATTAGTTCTATAATCATTCAACTGAAATGTATTGTTTCTTTTGATATTCTCAGGGTGACTTTCTAGGAGAAAGGGACGAAGCAGATACTTGGAACTGAGACTTGACATGATGGGTTGTGGTACCTGGATCGGGAAGGATTGAATGCGGCTCTGGTATCTGTGGTAGAGAGTACGGAGAGTTAGATGACAGAAGATGAGTGCAGAGGACATGCTGATACTTTATCACAGGCGGTTGGGTCACCCACCATTTAGTACTGTAGCTAGATTATTTCCTGCTATTGTTAAAACAGTTGATAAAACAAAGTTGGTGTGTGATGCTTGTGAGTTCGACAAGCTTACTAGGAGCTCGTATACTAGTACAGACTGAAGAAACTCTTCTGTTTTTGATGTTATTCATTCCGATGTATGGGGACCAAGGTTGTCAGGATCGAGATCCTACATGAGATCGTTTTGAGGTAGGATCGGATCAAATAGTAAGGTCGGATCGAGGATGCTTTATAAAATCAGGATCGTTATCTGGATCATAGAATAAGATCCTATGATCTGGATCGCGATTCTGACAACCTTGATGGGGACCTTGTATTGTAAGTTTTCTGAATGGTTATAAGTACTTTGTAACGTTTATTGATTGTGTTTCTCGTGTTACTTGGCTGTATTTGATGAAAACTAATAGTGAAGTATTTACTTGTTTTCGAGATTTCCATAAGCTTATTCAGACTCAATACAATGCAATGATTAAGGTACTACGATCGGAAAATGGAACAGAATACATTAACAAGGCAATGGAGGAATATGTATCGGCTCATGGGATTGTGCACCAGACTACCTATGTCTATACGCATGCACAGAATGGAGTGGCGGAAAGGAAGAACAAGCATCTTTTGAAGGTGGCAAAGAGTATGATGCTCAACATGAAGGTTCCTCAGAATCTGTGGGGATATGCGGTGCTAACAATGACACAGTTGATCAATAGGATGCCTTCTCGGGTTCTGGGGTGGAAGTCCCCGTGTCAAGAGTTGCAGGGACATAATGAGGGATGCTTCCTTTGAAGGTGTTTGGGTGTGTGCGCTTCGTGAAGAACAACAAGCCAGGTGTTGGTAAACTTGATGCAAGACCAGTCAAGTGTGTGTTTGTGGGCTACTCTCTTACTCAAAAGGGATACATGTGTTGGAGCCCAGTGGAGAAAAGATATTTTGTGAGCATGGACGTCCACTTTAGAGAGCTAGAACAATACTACTGACAGGGGGGCACCTGCAGCTGACTCATCAGATACCGAAAATATGAGGCTAGAGAGAGAAAAGTTGGTAACTGATCTGGGAGTATGGCAGGGAGGATCTGTGGAGGATGAGCAGGCGAGTGATGAGGAACAGGATGGGAGATCGAGGAGGAGAGGCGAGACGTGAGACCAATCAGCTCAGGGGGAGCTGCTGACATACAGTAGGAGGAAGCTGCCAGCAGTACCAAATTCAGTGTCTGTGCCTAGTCTCGCTCCCGGTCCCTTGGCTACGTCGCTCCCTACTCCTGGAACACCTACATCACCACGTGCCTCATGAGATATTCTCTCCCCTTCCCCTACTTCTCCTCTTACTGTACGGAGGACTACTCGCAACAATGCGGGAAATCCTCCTGATAGATATGGTTGGGACCTCGCATCATTTGTCTTTTACGACCATATCTCCTCTACTCACGGAGCATTCATTGCATCTTTGGATAGTATTATTGTACCTAATAATTAGCAGGTTGTCAAAGATGAGCCAAAATGGAAGGAAGCGATGAAGGAAGAAATGCGAGCTCTTGAGAAAATAAGACTTGGGAGCTGGTACAGCGGCCAAAGAATACGAAGTCTGTTGGATGTAAGGGGGTGTTTATTGCGAAGCAGAACCTAAATGGACAGGTTGAGTGCTACAAGGCACGATTGGTTGTCAAGGGGTACAGCCAGACCTACGGTATCGACTATGACAAGACATTTGCATCAGTTGCAAAGATGAGCACCGTTAGGACTTTGATTAGCCTAGCGGTGAATGGTGGATGGATGTTGCACCAACTAGATGTGAAGAACGCATTTTTTCACGGAGATCTGGCAGAGGAAGTGTATATGGAGATTCCACCAGGTTTTGACACGACGAAGACTGAAGGCAGAGTCTGCAGGTTGAAGAAATCTCTCTATGTGCTAAAGCAGTCACCCCGCGCGTGGTTCGACAGGTTCAGGAAAGCGATGATTGGGATGAGATATCACCAGATCAACGCAGATCACACAGTTTTCTCCAGGCAGAATGAAGGTCATATCACCATGCTTGCGGTGTATGTGGACGACATGATCATTACGAGGGATGATGAGCAGGAGATTGGCCGCCTCAAGGGGCCTCTAGGCAAGGAGTTTGAGGTGAAGGACTTGAGCATTCTTAGGTACTTCCTTGGGATTGAAATTGCTTATGAGGCAGAAAGGATAGTCCTTTCCCAAAGAAAATACGCACTAGATCTTCTCACTGAAACTGGGATGTTGAGATGTAAACCTGCTGCGACGTCAATCGATCAGAGGTGTAAACTGGGTGCAGAGGCCGGGGAACCAGTAGATCGTGAGGATGTATCAGAGGATAGTTGGAAAGTTAATTTACCTGAGCCACACTCGCCCAGATATCTCCTTTTCTATGAGCGTAGTGAGCCACTGCATGCACGACCCTAGGAAGGGTCATATGGATGCAGTGTACCAGATCTTGCGATACTTGAAGAGTGCTCCTGGGAAGGGGTTGACCTTCAGAAGGAATGGACACATGAAGATTGAGGGCTATTGCGACTCTGACTGGGCAAGCTGTGTGGATGATAGGAGGTCCACTTCAGGCTATTGCATATTTGTGGGAGGCAACCTGGTCTTCTGTAGGAGCAAGAAACAGTCAGTAGTGGCCAGATCGACAGCAGAGGCAGAGTACAGAGTCATGACATTAGGGGTGACAGAGCTCCTGTGGCTGAGAGGGATGCTTGTGAAGTTGAAGTTAGATCGAGGAGATAGGATGAAATTGTGGTGTGACAGTCAGTCAGCCATCAGTATTGCAAATAATCCAGTCCAACACGATCGAACCAGACATATAGAGATTAATAGATTTTTTATTAAGGAGAAACTGGACGGTGGGCTACTGGAGCTGAGTCACGTGTCGACCAAGTGACAGGTTGCAGACTGCTTGACCAAGGGACTCAGATCAGAGGACATGATCAGGGGTTATAACAAGATGGGCTTAGTGAATATCTTTCGCCAATCTTGAGTGTTGTAATGTTGTAATATTGAGATTGACATGTAGGATATAAATAGCCATAATATTAACCCTAATAGAATATACGATTCTTTTTACTCAACAACATCCGATCAAACATCTAAAATATTCAATCAATTCGTCAAAATTTCACTCTAATACTATTTGTTAGAATTTCAACCAACTTCGATTGAGCGTGTGACAATGAAAGAGTAGAAAATAAACACAAACCACACAAACATGATACTAAATACAGCTGGTGTTCAACTCCAAGAAATCTCGTAACAAAGAACAAAGCGAGACATGGCAATTACAAGCATGATTCCAGATCTTCAATTTCAATCCACTTTTTCTCTTGGTAAGGAAAGTCCTAAAAAAAAAAAACCTAAAGAAGTTAAATTCCCTATGCAAAGGGACTTCTCTTTTAATGGGTTCTCTTAGGCTATGAATTTGCTCCTCTTTACCAGTTTTTTTTTCGAAAGCCAGCCAATCATAATCAGATCCCTTACATCATGTTCTACTCCATCCTCTGCATTTTGACAAAAAAAAAACTACCTATTTGGAAAGGGGTGGTGTCTAAGGTATTAAGGAAGGGAATCTAGTTTTTCTGCCTGAGATCCTATTGGGATGTGAGCGCGCTCCCATTTGGGATGTTTTTTATATGAAAAACTCTAATGTGACAAAAATCAGAGCACTACCATAGTTAAACCTGAAAAGCATCATCAGATCAAATAAAAGATCACAACATTCTGCAAAGAATAGAAAATAAAACGATGAAAAATATAAGAAAGAAATGTGAGAGTGAGCCAGCGGAAAGATGAGCCAAATCTTCCTCCATCTTTGTGATCTCCAATTTTGTTTCTCCTTATATTGCAAAGTTCTCCCCCTTCATGATGCTCACGCACTTAGCCGCCAATGGCTTCGGCCAACCTTTGCACATTCGTGAAATATCTAACCTATAGCCGCAACTTCCTCCTCACTCTCAGGTCTGTCAGTCAATCACAGAATGGAGATTAAAAATTGTGATATCAGAATCCTCACGGTTCCTCCAGTAAGGCAAGTTGGCAACGTATGCAATAAGAGGCCTCCTTTCATTCGCGGGCTCCAAATCTTCTAAGGGCTCTGGATTCTAGTTAATGTCAGAAGAATCAGACTCAGATTTCAAACAACGCTGCAACAGTCCAATATTATGGAGGCTACAGCCGTCCACCATTGTGGTTTCATAGTGATGGGAAGCTGTTGAAATAAAAAGTGGAGGACAGAAGGAGTGATCTGCTTCAACAGAGATTTCTTCATTAACTGGTTTCAACGGATGTAATACAAAAAGAGATACCGTGCCCCTTTGTATACACCCAAAAGGAAACAGAACAGTGATGGGCTTAGACATAAGCCCATACACACCCTACAATCAATAAAAGAACACTGATTTATAAAAAGGTTAACACGTTAACTTTTACTTATTGCAGGAGGATAGCAGGGAGAGGGAGAGCAGCTCCGGGTTTATCATTTCAACAGGCGGCGATTTTCCCTTAACTCCATCTTCATTCGGACTTCTTCATGCTGATCTCGTGGCAGAGGTTTTGTTATGATGTCAGCAACCTATTCTATTGTGTCGCAGTGGCTCACCACCCCTCTTTCAATTTGATCTACGGTATAATGCACTTTGGTTTCGATGTGTTAGTTTTCTTGCGGAAAGTAGGATTTTGAGCAATAGCTACGGTTGAGATGTTATCAACCTTGATTAAGATAGCTTTTTCTTCTTCTTCTAACATTTCTTTGAGAAGACTTTAACCAGAGCAAAGGTAGAATATTCACTCAATCGATGATTAACTCCTTTCTATTTTCAGACTCCACGAGTGTCCCGTGTGGCCTTGTCCGAGTAGCCATTGAGGTATGATGCATATTCAGCTGGCCTCAACTGTCGATGATTGCCGACTACTCCGGGATTCGATCCCTCTGATTGCTTTGCAAGAACTGTCCATGAGATGAAGGCCTGGGGATGCAGCAAGAAAAAAAAATGAAACCAGAGGTGTTTTTTCTGTCATCACGGACCACAACCGATCCCCAATAGTTGTGAGCCCCGAGTGAAGCCATTGAGACAATGGTATCACATGCTGACCCAGGTCTGGTATAAGCTGGAACTCATAGTCTAAAGTTCCTTTTATATACCTAAGTACCCATTTGGCTGCTATCAGATGCTTGATGCTGGGACGGCTCATATACCTGGATATAATGCTTACAGAGGTTTTTATATTAGGTCTTATAATGTGAGGTAGATCAAGGATTTAACAAGACTGCGGTACTCTTTTGGATTTGCTTCTTCTTCTTCTTCTCCTTCTACTAGCTTTTGCAGCTTCTCTCTTGAGTTTATTGGTGTTGACATGACATTGCAATCATTCATGCTGAATCCGTTGAGTAAATCCTTGGCATATATGTGCTGAGAAATGGTAATTTGTCCAGGCTGCTGCCTTGTATGCCGAGGAAGTAGCTCATCTTGCCTAAATCTGTCATCTCAAATTCACTTTGCATATCAGCTTTGAATTTGACAATTAGTCCTTCTTTGGTGGCCGTAAAACTTAAATCATCCACATACATGCATAAGACAATATAATCGGTTTGCAATAATTTTAGATAATAGAAGGGTTCATTTTTCGCTTTTGGTGAAGCCAATTTTGAACAAATGATCCTCCATTTTTTCATACCAGACACAAGGGGCCTGTTTTAGACCATACTGGGCTTTGTGTAATTTGAATACTTTGCTTTCTTCTCCTATTTTGTATCCTTCTGATTGTGATGCATTTATTCTTCTTGAATTTCTCCATTTAAGAAAACTGATTTAATATTCCAATTGATAAACTTCTAGCTCTTTGTGCTGCCAGAGCAAGAAGGGCTCGTATGCTTTCAAACCGGAGTCACCGGCGCAAAAGTTTCAAAATAGTCAATTCCAGGTTGTTGAACATCATACCCTTTGGTGACCAATTGAGCTTTATGTTTCCTGAATTGTTTCATCTTCATTATATTTGATCTTGAAGATTCATTTGAGACCAATAACCTCTCTTTCAGGTGGTTTTTCTGAAAGTTCCCAGGTTTTATTTTTGTTGATCGTGCTCAGTTCTTCTGTCATAGTTTTTTTTCTAGCATTCTTCCTTGCTAGCTTCTTTAAATGTTTTAGGTTCCTGACAAAAAAGAGCAATTGTGCATGAATTATAAACATCAGCTAGATATCGAAATCTCAGGGGAGATGATGAATGGTCTGTATCATTTGAGAAGTTTTCTTGAGATTCCACCTGGAGGATTGGAAGGTTGTGGATCAACTGTCTTCACAGATGTTGTCACCAGCAACCATCCTTGACATGTTCTGATCCTCTGTGTAGAGAATCGTAGAAGATAGAGAAAAAACAAAGAGTATTTTTTTTTCAAAAATGTGTGTCATCTACTACATGTATTTGTACACTTATATAATAAGACAGAGAGAGAGAGAGAGGAGGATTCTCAATCCTAAGATATGAGACTAAACATGATTACAACTGGGCTTATATTTGGGCCACAATATTGGGTCTTTTTACATATTTTTCTCTAACACTCCCACGCAAGCTGAAGTGTACAAATCGTAAGCACCAAACTTAGACAAGAATTGATGATACAACGGTCGAGGTAAGGCCTTGGTGAGAATGACAACAACTTGCCCGGTAACCGGAACATGCACTAATTCCAACTTCTTTAATTGAACCTTCTCCCAAATGAAATGACAGTCAACTTCAATGTGTTTGGTTCGCTCATGAAACACATGATTCTTGGCAATATGTATAACAGTTTGACTATCACAAAAACAGAGTTGCTGGTGAGAAAAGTATGACCCCAAATCACCAAGGAGACTTTCTAGACATGTGAGCTCAGATACAACAGTCGTCATCGCACGATACTCGACTTCAACAGATGAGTGAGCAACAACCGATTGTTTCTTGCTACGCCAGGTAATAAGATTTCCTCCAAAGTACGTACAAAATCCAGTTGTGGAGCGTCGATCATCAAGAGAGCCATGTATAGTCAGCATCAGAATATGCAATCAGAGATGGAGAGGATGGTTGGTACACAAGATCTTGTCCAGGAGCAGTCTTCAAGTATCTGAGAATGCGCTCAACGACCTGAAGATGAGAGGTATGTGGAGCATGCATAAATCGACTGACAACTCCAACAGCAAACAAGATATCAGAACTTGTAACCGTAAGATATATTAATTGTCCTACAAGACATCCATAATACTCAGAATTCGTAAGTAGAGGATCGGTGTCAAGATTCATGAGCACAAAGCTCGTGGTTGACATTCATAGGAGTGTCAACAGGTTTGCATCCTGAATAACCAGCATACTGAAAAAGGTCAAGACAATACTTTTGTTGTGATAGGACAGGGCCATCGGGTCGTGTTGCTATCTCCAGTCCAAAGAAGTACCGAAGATTTTCCAGATCTTTAGTTTAAAAGGAGGAGTTTAAGTGTTGCTTAATTTGTTGTATCCCTATAGAATCATTACCAGTAATCAGAATATCATCAACATAAACTAGAAGAATGACTGTGTCGGTTGATTGATGACGAGTAAAGAGAGAGAAGTCAGTCGAGCTTCGCGTGAATCCAACTTCATGAACAACCTTGCTAAACTTGTCAAACCAAACTCGAGGAGACTGTTTGAGACCATAAATTGATTTTTTGAGATGACAAACACGAGACTCCCCCATGGTCTCAAACCCGGGAGGTTGATGCATGTACACCGTTTCCAGAAGGTCTCCATTGAGAAATACATTTTTTATATCCAACTGGTGTAGGGGCCATTGTCGATGAACCGCTAAGGAGATCAGGACCCGAACTGTATTCAACATGACGACTGGTGAGAAAGTTTCATCATAGTCGATGTCTTGTTGTTGAGTGAACCCCCGAGCCACAAGCCGAATTTTAAGCGCTTAACTGTCCCGTCAGGAGCATGTTTGATTGCAAAGTCCCACTAATAGCCGACACAAGTCTATCCTGAAGGGAGAGGGGCAAGACCGCAAGTACGATTAGCCCAAAGGGCAGTCATTTTCTTATCCATGGTCGCACGTCACCCCGGGTCCTGCAAAGAATTAGGTATAGAAATGGAAGATAGAGATAGCACAAATTTGAGGAGAGATGGGGAGAGGCGATGTAAGGATACATAATTCGCCATGGGGTGAACCGTAAAGGTTGATGCCAAATCAACAGGCTGTGGGATAGCGCTGGTAGAATCAAAAACTTTCAATTGGTCTTTTTTTATATCCAATGCCTTTACTGAACTCGATTCGCCTATGGGAAGTAAGAACCTCTGCCGTCTGAATAGACGGATTTCATGAAGTAACTAAATGTCCTGATCTACTTGATGGGGATTTCAAGAAAGGGGTGGGAAATTTCCAATCGGTTCACTTCTTTTTTTGGGTGTAAATAAATCTCATCAATAATGTCAATTTCTTCTAAAAGCGGACCTTATTAAAGCGGATTGAGTTAGATCGAGATTCTTCACAAACAGGAGACTCAGCCTCTTTTTATCCGATTTCGTTATGCATTCGGTTCCGTAATACAACTCTATCTTCTGGTCACCGAAAACTGTACGGAAGCCTGTCGGGGTATAGGGAGAGATTATCAAAATCTGCAACATCATACTTGTCCCCACTCAAATTATTCATTGTCTGCTCAAGGCGACTGATCTTCTTTGTTAGAGGATCGAACAGCGGTGATGGAAAGTATGACACTATCTGATTCATGGGAGTTGGAGCCAAGGACAGGGACGGTACTGCAGGAGGCTTTCTTTAGATCTCTTTCTCGTATTGATCCACAGGTTCAGGAACTGCGTGCTTATTTTGAACCGGAGGGGGTACTAGGTCTACAGGTCTAGCATCTGTTGAAGCCGAGTATCGTGCGATGACGACTGTTGTATCGGAGCTCACCTATCTAGAAAGTCTCCTTGGTGCTTTGGGAGTCATACTTTCCTCCAATCCCTAGATATGTGACTCATCTGCTGGCACTCATAACATCGAATCTGTGAAGGGGTCACAGTTCCCATGGGGGATTTCCCTTTCTGATCTCTCGTATAGGTCAAAGTAGGCTTCGATCCATTCTCCTTACCTTTCGATTCTTTTTTCTTGTAAGGAGTGTTCGCTTAGGTTGAGATTTGAACCAGGAGGTTCTCTTCTGGTGCTCTTCGATATCGATGGAGATAAATATGATCTCAACTAGGGAATAATGGTCATATCGAATCAACTCATCACGAATCTCGGGTCGTAATCCACACTTAAATTTAGATAAGGTGTCCTGTGGATGTTCTACTACGTCACACCTAATCATAAGATTCCTTCATCTCAGCTAAATAATCAGAAAATGATTTGGACCCTTGACGTAGTGATGTCAACTCGTCTCGTAGACGGGTCTGATAGTGCTGGGGAATGTATTGTTCCTTCATTATGGCTTTCATCTGGGGACAATAGGTAATGGATGGGCGTCCAATCCTCTTTAGACTACCCTCTTCACATATCCAAAAGATTTTCGCTCGCCCAGATAATCTCATTTTGGCGAACTGAATCTTTTGGTCATTCGTCATACGATACTACTCAAAGTAGGTCTCTATGTCTATAACCTCAATCTGAAAAGACCTTGGGATCCATAGAACCATCATAAAGTGACGGATCTAATTTCACAACTCGTGTGAGATCCGATCTTCTATCTCGGCGAGGATGGTCGAAATCATCATTGTAAGGATCAAGATTGTCTCGACGTCACGGGGGTGGTGGACGATGCCAATCTCTAGGACGATCATCACGATGCATGACCGGTATAGACCGACGATGGTCTCGAGGACGCTCTTCTCTAGCTACGTCATTATAGAGTCTCTCCTGATAATGATCTCACGTACCTAGGAAAGGCTCTCGTTAGGGTTCAGGAAAATTCCTAGATAAATTCCTACCCTGGTTCGTATTCAAAATCAAATCGATCTAAGGGATTTCTAACATCCTCCTCATAAAGAGGGTTCCTCCTTTATGTAGGTCTTTCGACGTAGTGTGGTGGGTCTTCGTGACGTGGACGGTCAAAATGCTCATCTCGAATTGGAGGTGACATTGACACTCGAGGGGTTACTTCTAAACTATTCATCTAAACACTAAGATTTTCAAATTCTTCTCTCATTTGGTAGACACTCTCAGTTAATGTCTCCGTTTGGTGGGCAAAAGGTAGAAACCACGAGGGTGGTTCATTCTCTTCGTTTCCACGACTCGGCTGACCATGTTCAACTCGACACATCTTCGAGTTTACCTCGTGAGGGTGTTCAGGTGGTGAATTGTGGTGTTGATAACTCCTACTCACTAACATACCACTACGCAGATGCATGCAAACAAACAAGTTAAATGCAATGTATAATTATGCTAAAAAAATCTCTCTTTTTTTAAAACAATATGTTATGTGGGTTCCTATACTACACAGAGCGGATCTCGAAACTTAGAAAAATTTCAGAACCTCCCTCTGATATCAAAATTGATGCAGGACGTCGCGTAGGGTTTGAGTGTCTGTCGACTATTTCCAGGAAACCCTAAATGCGTGTAATGAAATTATGGAGTTTTGCAAAAATAAATTTGAGCGAGTGTTGCGCAAGACTTTATGAAATTAATCGACATTTGTTTTTTATAAAGCACAAAAAAACTATTTTGTTAAAAAAATAGATTTTCTTAAAATAATGGTTCAATTCTGAATCCGGGAAAGGAAGTTCGTAACTTTCGTTTCGTCCGCTTGTCGTAGCAAAACAGAATTCGTGAACTCCAAATACATTTCCGTTTGAAGTTTTTCGACGTAGCGTTTGCTAACAAAATTCGGGCAAAAATCCAGCAATGAATCTAAAATCTTAAGAAAAATGTAGACACACGCAAAAGGAAGAGAAAGAAACAAGTTACCCACGGAAAGAGACGTCTTTCCGCAACCAAAGTCGACGGCGATCCCGTGAGGAATTTCTCGTCACCTTCGATCTCCCGCTCCGAGGTCGGTCGTTATCACACACGGGCACCATGAAATTAAATCGCTTTCTCACACGAGGTGGTTCCACGGAATCACTCAACAATGTAAGGAAGCCACAAACCGACAAACTAAAATTCACTCACTCTCGCACTCAACTGGATCCACGAAATCTCAATCACTCAAGGTGGATCCACGAAATCTCAATCGTTCCAGAAGCACACACAAAAAGCTAACTTCTATATTAATTGTCCACTAAAACAGTAAATCAAACTTTAATACTAAAATTGTTAAGGAAAGCAAATAACTATCATCATTTTCCATTTCACGGGAAAGCTTACAACAAATAATAATCTTTCAACAAAGAAATTGTAATTGGAATCCAAGCTCATTCATTCAAACAACTGGACCTTTAGGGGCCAAGCAACATAACAATACATGTAAGAACTCTGACAATATGACAAAATCTATAATGTGTCTATAAAGAAAATGACTTACAAACCTACAAACAGAAGTTCAGAAGCGTGCATTAATATGCAAAAGCACATATTGTTATATACAAACTATTTATGTATTTTTCAGTGTTAATGGGAGGAGTCTTTCTCACTCACTGGTTGGGCTTACCCGTCATCGAACATTTCTTTTTAGGGATCACCGGTGGGGAGTTGCGCTTAGGATAAACGATATAGATCTTCATATTTGTTTGTCTTTCATTTTAATTGTTTTACTTTTACTTAGGACTTTATGTATCAAAATTAACTAAAGCTTTCAATGTATTAGACTATGACTCTGTTTGGTTGGGCTGTTGCTGATGGAAAGCTGCTGATGAACTGTTGCTGATAGGAAAAGTGCTGATTCTGAAAAACAGAGTTTTGTTAAAAAATTGTTTGAGTGAAACAGAGTTTACAAAACAGAGTTTTAAAAAGTTGTTTGGATACAAAACAGAGTTTTTAATAAATTTTTTTTTCCAAATTATTAATTACCAACCATTTAAATTATGATAAAAAATCTTTTTTCAGTAATATAACATAACACAAAATAAAGGTTCATTCATACATTTTTTCCAATCATAACATATGTTTTCCAATCATAATCATCTTCTACATAACCTAACACCCAACGCAAAAAATGTTTTTTTTTCATTCAGACAATATTTAGGTCTATGCAAATATTCAGGAACGCCCAACCAAAAAACATAAACAAACCTTAAATTTGCAAAGGAGATGAAGGGAGAATGAGTATACCTCAACGAAAGAGTTAACGGTGGCTATCGCAGTTGGAACAACCCCAAAAAATACAACGCACGAAAGAACCTGCGGCAAAGAAGCAAGGTAACACAGGTCAGCAGAAATTTTAGGGTTTTTGGAAGATTAGAAGACCGGGATCGTGAGATACAATGGAGAAACACACCTGAAATGTGCCCCGGTGCAAGGGAGAGCCGGAGCGATTCGCCGGTCTTCTTCATGGACGGGAAACGCTGGAGATTCACCGGTCTTCTTCGTGGACGGGAAACGCTGGAGATTCGTCGGTCGTCGGGGAAGATTGGTGGCCGGTGTCGTCGTTTGCATCGGGAGAAGGAAGCCGCACGCTAGGTTATCGGGAGGGAGGAAGAAACTGCGGCTGAACGAAGATAAAAATCGCGGATGGGTTATAAGAGAAAACCATGGTTATAATTAATCGACGTTTCTATAATAAGTTGCGTCAAACGGTGCTTATTTGCAAAATGGCGTTGCGTTTCCACCGCACCGCAGGACGTAAGCCGCGCCAAACGCCACCTATGTTTAAGATTTCAATAATTCAGATTTTATGGTTCTTCCCTTTACTAGTTGACTCTGTGAATCAGATTTTGAGATGTCGTTTTCCCTTAGTTTTATATTTTACTTCCACTGTAAGTTTTCAATTTGTACTTTTATTTATGTCATTTATATATTAGTTTTAGTACCGTTGCTTAGTTTACTCTTTATCACGGGGCCCGACAGGGCTGCTGATTTGTCGTTAAACTAGATTGAGGTGTTACAAGAGCTACCGCGATCTCTTAAATAAGGGAGGAGAATGCTTCTTTCATATCCATTCAAACATGCACCACGCCTTTAAATAGGTCCACAATACTCATTAATACTGTAGAAAGAAATGGAAAGTGCAATTTTAATCTTCCACAAGGGTCATAATATAGGAGATAGAACAAGACACTAAACACCGATATGGTGTGGGACTAAACTCAATAATATAAATACTACTAACTCTAACACTGCCCCTCAAGCTGGAGGGGAAACCTACGGCTTGAACACAACATAAAACGGAAGGTAAAAAAAGGTTGACAACATGAGATAAAACAGCAGCCACCGAGGCCCAACCGCGTGTCACTGGGGATACTACAACCGGTCAAAGGGCACACGACGTTGGTCCACAAACCGACCATGATCACGCTAGATACACCCGGAGCTGAAATTAGGTCAACCAAAAATGTCAAACCATTCCTACCACAAAGCGAAGAAAAGAAACAGGGAGACACAAACAACAGACGAAATCAACCTGGGGGTCATGTGTGACTAAGGCAGGAGTCGGGAAAGAGGCATCCGAGTCGTCTTTATCACAAACACTCTCCCTCACGTGGAATATGTGCAAGAAGGCATAGACTATGCCTGGAGGCCGTGACGTACACTCCCCCTCACGTAGACCACATGCACATGTGAGACCTTCGTCGGGTACATGAACCCAGATCACATGGAGGAAGGCCGAAATCGAAAAGAGACACAAACAACAACAACCACAAGCAACTTAAAAAAATAGCTACGAAAAAGCTAGACCGGGTAGAAGAAGAGGCTCATGCGCAGCAGCAGCATGGATCCACCAAGTCGAAAGAGGAGGCGACAAGCCAGAGTTGTCGCAACCAGCAAGGAGCAGCGCGGCAGCGCAGAGGGGCAACACGACAACGCAGAGGAGCAACATGACAACAACAGAGGAGTAGCGCAGAGGAGCAGCGCAGAGAACCATCCGGGTCGGAGAAGAAGCCGGCCTAGACCCATTCTCCATTGATGAGAACGAGGGGGGAAAACACTTCTCATGGCAGCGAAAGAGAGGGGAAGAGAAGAGGAGGACCACCATGCTGATATTAGAGGAGAAGCAGAGGACGAAGCAACACCACCTGCTGACTTGAGGAGAGGAAAGAGCCGACAGGATCAGCAAGATCCGACGCTGACAAGAGTTGCGCCAGGTGCAGCAAGAGAAGAAGAAGAGAGCCCGACGGGAGAAGCTGGAAGCAGACGAGCAGCACAACAGCAGCAGTGGCGGAAGCAGCACACGACGATGGCGCACGACAGCGGTGGCGGAATCGGAGCCGTTCCTATCGACGGGATCAGCTATCAACTTCGTCGACAGGAGCGGCGGGCGTGAGCCCTAGCAGAGCGCGGAAATGGAAGCACGTGTCGGGGGGGGGGGGGAGGGAACAATGGCGGAAGCGGAATCGGGAAATTTTTTTTTTTAGGTTTCAAATTGTTCCCTCTGATACCATGTAGAAAAAAATGAAAGGTGCAATTTTATTCTTCCACAAAGAGACATAATATAGGAGATACAACAGGACACCCAACACCGATAGGCAGTGTGAGACTAAACTCAATAATATAAATACTACTAACTCTAACAAATACAACTAACATTCATAAAGGCACTAACAAATAATTAGTCCCCTAATAAGTGTTAGGCAATAATGATAAAACCATAATAAAGATAATTAGGCTTGTGGCCCATAACAAATAAATCATTTCCTTACAACACAAGAAATACTTCATATACATAATTGCAGAGAGCAAAATGGATCGATTATTCGTATTAAACATGAGGAGTGCACCCAACTGAAATGCAGAAAATGTGATAAATTTTCCCAAGAGAAAATACAGGTTTCCTTCTTATCACGTTACAAGCAATTCAAAACATTACACGAATTTGAAAATTGATTAGTGACGGTGTTCAGACGACTCTACGGATGTGGGGACCATGAATCCTGCCTGATGCTGCAACTCGAGTTTCTTCTTGTCCGATTTCAATCTTGGCTTCTCACCTCGAAGCTTATTTTCCTCTGCCTGTATTTTAATATTTAATAAAACTGTCACTGTAGAGCTTTCTTCCCAGTCGGCGGCACCAAGGGGCGGCAAAAGCAGGAGGGGGTCAGGTACGGACGTTCGGTGGCGGGTGGAATTTGGGGTTGGGCGCAGGTGGGGTTCGTGTATGGCGACAGTGGAGAGTGTTAAAGATAAGATAAATTAGCCCATTAGGTAGACCCATGTGTATTGACCCATGTATAGTTCCTTTAGTCCCACATTGTATATGCAGGAGTCTCTCCCTCTTTCTACCTCTATATAAGTGCATGTAATCCTATTATTTGAGAATAATATAATTAAGGATGATTTTCTCTCTCCTATTTTTTCTCCTTCTACATGTAATCCTATTCTTTGAGAATAATATAATTAAGGATGATTTTCTCTCTTCTATTTTCAGAGGAACTCATCCCCTCATGCGGTCTCTGGATTCTATCCGCCTCCTTCTACTCGCCAGCGGCCTGACTCATCCTACCCGCTCCTCTCTCTAGTCGCTTGACTGTTGTGGTCTGCTTCTTCTAACCTGCTTCCTCTTCTCTCCGTGGTTCCACCCTCCTCCCCAGACTTCTTATAGTCTCCTCTCTTTGACTCGTGGTGTCCACGGGTTCTCTTCTACTCGTCGTGACCGTCTTCTTATCGCTGCGACCTGCTTCTCACCGCGACTTGCTCTTAGTCGTCGGGACCTACCTTTTCTTCTTTCTTCTCTCTTGTCGCCTCGAGCTGCTTCTTCTTGACGCGACCTCCTCTTAGTCGTCGCGATCTGCTTTTAGTCGCCGCAATCTGTTCTTCTCTTAGTCGTCACGACCTGCACTTAGTCGTCGCGACCTACCTTTTTCTTTTCACCGCGAGCTGCTTCTTCTAGCCGCGACCTGCTCTTAGTCGCCGCGACCTGCTCTTAGTCGTCGCGACCTGCTCTTAGTCGCCGCGACCTGCCTCTATTCGCCTCTTGGCCTTTCTCGTTGCGGTCTAATTCAAGTCGCTGCGACTTGTTTCCCTCCCTAGCTCGCTGCGCCCTGCTTTCTTCTCTTGCTCGCTGCGGATTGATCCGCGTTGCTCGTCTTTCCTCTCCTTTGCGAGCTCCTGCTCCAGTCCGCCGCTTGTTCCATTCTCGCGGTCTGTTCTGCGTTGTCCTCCACTGCTAGCCGTCCGGCCTATCCTCCACTGCTTGTCGCCCGACCTGTTTCTTCTATCCGCCATGACATCTAGTGACTCAACCGTGGCTACCTCCTCTCTGCCCGCCCGTGCTGCTGCCCTGCCTCCCGAGGTGCGTGATGAACTTCACATCACCACTCTCTCTCTCAGTGGAAAGGCCAACTTTGTCGAATGTGCTCATTCTGTTCGTCGTGTTTTGCAGACAAAGGGTCTGCTCGCTCACCTTACTCGGGTCAAACCTGTTGACCCCTCTGATGACTGGTTTCGCGATGACGACTGAGTCCAATCTTGGTTGCTTAACTCTATGGACACAGAGCCTTACTGAATGACAATATATTACGAAATGACTAAGGAAATGTGGGATGAGCTGCACTCCCTCTACTCTGGCAAGGATAGCCGACAACACCTTTTCGACATTATCTCCGCTCTTCAATCACTGGATCCTGCAACCACAGGCGACTTAACTTCTTTTCTTGTCAAGGTCAGAACCCTGATAGAGGTCTGGATACAACACCAACCTCCCTCTGCAGACCTTGCTACTCAACAGGCACAGAAGGAGGCTGTTGGGATCGCTATGATGATGACCCGTGTTTCTAGTCATCTTCACAGCGTCCGGGCCCAGATCCTCTCCTCTTCCACTACACCCTCTCTGTCTGATGTTTGCTCAATGGTGCTCAAAGTTACATCACCTCCCGAGCCTCCAGCCAATTTCTCTTCGGCTTTGCTCCAGCAAACCCCTACTCCCTACTCCTGCTCCCTCTGTTTGAGGTTCTTCTACTACTCGGGGAGGCTGTTTCACGTCTCGTGGTCGGGGACGTGATGAGCGCTCTACTCTCAAGTGTATCTACTGTGGTCGTGATGACCACCTTGAAACTACCTGCAATCGCAAACATGGTTTTTCTCATCTTACTGCTACTACGACTGCTGCTACTCCTCCGGGTCCCTCTTCCACCGAGCCCCCATCATCTGCTCAGAAAGATATCAAAGACCTCCGCCTACAGATACTGCAACTGCAAGGCATTGTCAACCGTTCCTCTGGCTCGGTTGCTTCCTTCTCTACTGAAGGTATCTCCTGTCCCTCCTACAGCTCTCAATGGATCCTGGATTCTGGGGCCACTCATCACATTACTTCTCAGAAACCTCCTCAGTACATGCACACTGAGTATCTCAAGTTTATCACTGTGGCAAATGACGATACTACTCCAGTGTCTGGAGCTGCTGATCTACAACTCACTCCCACTCTCTCCTTAACCTCGGTTCTGCATGTTCCGGGATCTCCCTTCAACCTACTGTCTGTTAGTATGTTTGCTCAAGATCTTGATTGCCGTCTAATCTTTTTTCCCTTTCTTTTGTCATGCAGGATCGTCGAACACGGACTATCATTGGTAGAGGATGGCTGTCCAATGGGCATTATCTCCTGGATGTTCTTCCCACCTCACTATCTGTTGTTCCCTCCATCAATTGACATCGTCGTCTTGGTCATGCTGCTCTTCAGATTCTCAAGAAGGCACTTCCTGATATCTCCTTGCAAGAATTCTTTTGTAAATCATGTATCTTTGGCAAACAACATCGTGTTTCTTTCCCTTCTGCATGTAATCGGAGTAGTACTCCGTTTTCTTTAGTTCATTCTGATATCTGAGGTCCGTATAAAATTCTTAGTATTTTTGGTTATTGATATTTTGTCACCTTTATTGATGACTATTCATGTCTCACATGGATTTATCTATTTCATGATCGTACTGAGCTGAATTCTGTTTTTCGTGCATTTATTGTTGAAATACGTACGCAATATTGCACGACAGTACAAACGCTTCGCACTGACAATGCTCGTGAATACACTGGTCGCAGCTTCTCCAATTTATGCACCGACTTTGGGATAATTCACCAAACCTCGTGTGCATATACACCCCAACAAAACGGTGTGGTCGAGCGAAAGAAACGTCATCTCCTTGATGTTGCTCGGTCAATCATGCTTAAAATGCAAGTTCCGCCGAATATTAAAACTTTGTTGTCTCTACTGCTTGCTATCTCATTAATCGCATGCCCTCCTTCGTGCTTAACTTTGCCTCTCCGTTCGGTCTACTCTTTCCTTCCAAGTCTCCTTTTTCTCTCACGCCTCGCACATTTCGTTGCACTTGCTATATCCACTCTCTCGGACCACCAAGTGACAAACTTGCCGTACGCGCCACCAAATGTATATTTGTTGGCTACTCTCATACCCAAAAAGGGTATGTTTGCTACTCTCCCACCGTCAACAAGGTACTCGTCTCCGCAGATGTTACCTTTACTGAGGATGAAAGTTTTTTCTCCCACACCTCCACTCTACCACCTCAGTCTACTATTCCTCGTCCGGCTGTCCCCGTCACATCTCTGTCTCCCACATCTTCCGCTCCTCCAGTACCAACTTCACCGCCTCTCCCTCCTCCTCCATCTGTCCGTGTCTACACTCGACGTTCGTCCAGGATTGCAGCCTGACAGCAACCCCCTTCTACTGATGATCTTCTGCGCACTGACAATCAAGCACCACCCTCTACGGCTCATCCCATGGAAAACTATGTATCCCTCCATCGCCTCTCTCCACCACTTCGCACTTTTGCCTCTCTCTCTCCACTATTTCCATTCCTAACTCTTTACAGGATGGTCTATAGAATCCAGCTGGCGTGCGGCCATGGACGAAGAGATGACAGTTCTTTGGGCTAACCGGACTTGGGACCTTGTTCCTCTCCCTCCTGATCAATCTTGTGTTAGCGACAAATGTGTCTTTACTATCAAACATGCTCCTGATGGAACAGTTGATCGTCTCAAAGCTCGTCTGGTGGCCAGAGGCTTCACTCAGCAACATGGCCTCGACTATGACGAAACTTTCTCTCCAGTGGCAAAACTAAAAACTGTTCGAGTTATAATCTCTCTTCTTGTGCACCGTCAATGGCCCTTTCATCAAATGGATATCAAAAATATCTTTCTCAATGACGAACTTCAAGATACTGTGTATATGCACCAACCACGTGAGTTTGAGACCACGAGGGAGTCTCGTGTATGTCATATGAGGAAGTCTATATATGGTCTCAAATAATCCCCTCGCGTCTGGTTTGATAAGTTCAATAAGGTGGTTCGCGAGATGGGATTCACTCAGAGCTCTGTTGATTTCTCTCTTTTTACTCGTCATCAAGCAACATGGACAGTTCTTTTTCTTGTGTGTGGATGACATTCTGATCACGGGAAACGACACCATCGGGATCCAGAACATCAAACAACATCTGAACTCCGTCTTCCAGACAAAGGATATGAGTAATCTGTGATACTTCTTGGACTTGAGGTTGCAAGACGACCTGATGGTCTGATCTTATCTCAACAGAAGTATTACATTGATCTTCTACAAAGAGTGTGCTATTCTGGATGCAAACCTACGACACTCCGATGAATATGAATCATAAGCTGTCGGCACATGACTCTGGAAATGACCCTATTCTTACCAATCCAGAGTACTGTCGACGCTTGGTGGGGAAACTAATGTACCTCACAGTTACACGACCTGATATTTCATTTGCTATTGGAGTTGTAAGCTGATTCATGCATACTCCTCAGACCTCTCATCTCCAGGCCGTCGAGCGGATTCTCAGATATCTAAAGAAGGCTCATGGACAAGGACATGTTTATAAATCATCGACTTCATTATCTCTTGTTGCATGCTCTGATGCTGACTACGCATGGTCTCTTGATGATAGACACTCCACAACTGATTTTTGCACCTACCTCGGTGGACATCTTATTACCTGGCGTAGCAAGAAACAGACTGTTATTGCTCGCTCATCTGCTGAGGCTGAATATCGTGCAATAACAACAGTCGTATCTGAGGTCACCTGACTAGAGGGTCTCCTCAGAGATATGGGTCTCAAACTCTCCTCTCCTGCTATCCTGCTCTGTGATAGTCAAGCGGCCAGACATATTATCAAGAATCTGGTGTTTCATGAGCGCACAAAGCATATCGAAGTTGACTGTCACTTCATTAGGGAAAAGGCTCCATCGAAGAAGATAGTATTGGAACACGTCTCGACATCCAGTCAAGTTGCTGATATTTTCACCAAGGCTCTCTCTCGGACTTTGTACTATCAGTTCTTATCCAAGCTTGGTGCTTATGACTTGTACGCTCTAGCTTGCAGGGGAGTGTTAAAGATAAGATAAATTAGCCCATTAGGGAGGCCCATGTGTATTGACCCATGTATAATTCCTTTTGTCTCACATTGTATATGTAGGAGTCTCTCCCTCTTTCTACCTCTATATAAGTGTATGTAATCATATTCTTTGAGAATAATACAATTAAGAGTGATTTTCTCTCTCCTATTTTTTCTCCTTCTATAGAGAAGAATCAGACGGGGCTACGGTTAGAGTAATTAAAAAAAGAATTTAGGTTTTTTTTTTGAAATTCTATTAGGCTGTGAAAATCGATTTGGGTAATGATAATATAAATTCACATTTTGAACTTTTTACCCCTCCCCACATATTAAACTCTTTCTTCAAGTAAGTGCTCAAAGATTCAATAAATCAACCTTATTAAAGATATATGGTTCATCTATTTCCAAAATTAATTTCCTTCAGACATGATTCACAAAATATCATAGAATTGATCAAGGTGAAATACGTTCTTATTTTACAGTTGCGGTGCATTTACAGTTGAAATGAGAAAATGATATTAGATTAATTATCCAAATCCACTACTCTTATATATATGGGTAGAGCATAAAACACAGACCAAATTACCCCTACAGTGGGATTATAAAATACAAAAGACTTGACTAAATACAACTCTCTCCCTCAAGTCGAACGGAAAATATTTATCATTCCAAGCTTCTGAATATCATCAACAAAAGCATCACATTGCAAACTCATGGTGAACACATCGACAAGTTGATATATGGACTGAACGAATGGAGTGACCACATTTCCTTTATCCAGATGGTATTTGATAAAGTGTTGATCCACCTTAATATGCTTAGTCTTATCATGTTGAATGGGGTTATGAGCTATGCTGAACGTAACTTTATTGTCATAATATAAGGAGATAGGGCTATTGATGCGGGACAGACGTCACACCTGCCCGCCACCCTGGAGTCCCACCAGGGGGCCCACCTGGAGTCAACACCAGGCAGCTTTCATCAGGGTCGCGGACCGTACACGCCAACAAGCTCTCCTCCATGGAATCACCACCATGCGACAGGTTGTTGAGGCCGGGGCTCGATCCCCAGACCTCCTAGATAAGATGCCTTCACCAACACTCTCATCACCAACTGACCTGCGACTCAGTTGGTGATGAGAGTGCTGGTGAAGGCCTCTTATCTAGGAGGTCTGGGGATCGAGCCCTGACCTCAACAACCTACCGCATGGTGGTGATTCCATGACGGAGAAAGCCGCCTGGTGTTGACTCCAGGTGGGCCCCTTGGTGGGACTCCAAGGTGGCGGGCAGGTGTGACGCAGGGCGAATCTATAGGCAGTGGAAAACCTGTAACCTAACCCAACATGCTATGCAAATCCGACGGTTAGATCACAATTGGATAATAAATAAAACATCGCACGCAAAATAAATCCACGACAAGGCAAAATATTTTTATTAGGGCAAAAGCAAGCTTAGGCTTTCCTCCGCGTTAAGGGTCAAAGCAAGAGCGCGCGGCGAATAAATTTTTCTTGCAGTTAGAGATTAGTCCAGGAGCAAATAAATATAACAAACTGAAATACCAAACAAACATGTAATAATCACACCATATTCATGTCTTACAACCAAATACCAATACAAATACACCGCACAAATATTAGGCTTGTTGCCAATAAAAGAGATTTGAACGTTGGAGGGCTTGGAGAAGGGTTCCGGTGATGGGGAGGCGGGGACGGGTAAGGGGGATGGCTGGTTGGTGTTGCGAGGCCTGGATCAAGGGATGGGGGGCTGGATCTGGGCTGGATTGCCCAGATCAGGGCAGATCTGACAGTGGGTGGCTGTTTGGAGGTGGTTCCGCGTGATGAGGGAGTGAGGGAAGCAAAAGGAAAGAATCTGGACTGGTTTGGGGCTGAAAACAGCAAGGCGGTTGTTGGACGGAGATAGAGAGGGTGTGGGTGGGATGGGGTTGGGCCGAGGGAGAGCGGCGGCTCATTGGTGGGCGGCTGGAGGGGCAGAGGAGGCTGGGCAGCCTGCTGGTAGGCTGCAGGAGGGGTGGAGGCGGCTAGGCAGGTGGCTGGACATGCTGTTGGAGGGGGTCCGGAAGGTGGCCGGCGGCTCTGGAAGGCTACAACAGCAATGGGAAAAAATCATATGAAGGGAACATTAAATGATATAAATAAACAGTGCCATGAACAGTACCATGAACAACGACTGCTTTCTGAACTGGAAAACATCCGACTATTTTGTGGGTTGTAGGGGCTGCGGATGAGGGTTTCAGAGGAGAATGATGGCTGGACAGCGAAGGGAAAAACAGGGAGGAGGGAGGAAAATAACAAAGGATACACACTTACCCAAGGAGTCGTCACCAAGGGGGGCTCCACAGAGTCGGCATCGCGGAGATCACCGGAATGAGGGAAGAAGACTCTCCAAACATTCAGCAATGAGAAATGACGGCAGCCCTAAACCATCTATTTATAAGAAATAAAAATTAGGGCACCCAGAATCAACAACTATGATTGGTTGTTGGTCACGAGGCCAAAACTACATGAAATAGAATCTGAAAAGTACAAAACTATATATGAAATTGATTCGCAACGCGAATCCGGACGCATCCACGGAGTCGGATCATCGATCCGGGCACGCCATATATGGTAAGTCTCCAAATCAGCCCTGAATGGGCCCAAAGCTCGTCCTCGTCTCTGCTCCGCATCACTCTCCCCGGATTGAAAGAATTCATCTCCCGATGAATAAGGATCAGAATTCTCTCGCTGCATGCCAGGTAAAGCTCGAAGAGGTCCACTAGAGGTCGCCCAAGTGTCGTCGCTGCAAAAGTGTCCCCGTCAATCAACTCCTCCAGACTGAAAAGCTTCCATCTCCAATGAATGGAGACGGTCGTACTGAAGTCGAAGTCCAGGGCGAGTCGATCAAGCTCCGTTGGTAGCATCCGGGTGTCATCAATGAAGGATCGTCCACGCCCGAAAACCAGGTAGCGACAGACAAGACCGTCTGTAGAGGGGACGGACTCATGCGTAAAGATCTCAGTGATAATCTCATCTCTCAACATAGTAACAGAAGGATCCGGTGGGCGGCTGATACCAATTGACGCAGGGCGAATCTATAGGCGGTGGGAAACCTGCGACCTATAGGTGAGGACGAGTTCTCCAGAGAGCTTGCCTATAGATTCGCCCTGCGTCAATTGGTATCAGAGGCCGGTTAGGTTGCAGATCAGTTGGTGACGAGAGCTCGCCTGAGAGCTCTTTATAAAGGAGGTCGGGGGATCGAGCCCTGACCTCAACAACCTATCGGCCCTGTTGTGGGGTCGGGGATGGGTTGGGGTGTACGGCCCGCGGGCCTGATAAAGCCTATCGGGTGGACTCCCGTTGGGACCCCTGGGCAGGTGCTGACTCCTGGCGCTAGGGTGACAGACAGGTGCTGATGTCTGTCCTGCATCAGCTATTCTCCTGGAGTCCTAGATCACAAAACATGGTATGTACCCAAAGACCTTCACAAAGACCTTGGGACATTGTACGTTACTCAGCCTCAACATTACATCTAGCAACCACATTTTGTTTCTTCCTCCTCCATGCTACTAAATTTCCTCCAACAAAGGTAGTAGCCAGTAGTGGGATTTTTTGTCATCACGACATCCATCACAATCAACATCAATGAAGACTTCAATGTTTAAATGATTGTTCTGAAAGAACAAAAGGCCTCAACCAAGAGCCTTCTTCAGGAATCACAATACATGATATGATGTCTCTTGATGTTTGATCCAAGGGGCATGCATATATCTACTCAAGATACCAACAACATATCTAATGTAAGGACGGGTGTGAGATAGATATATGAGTCTCCCAACCAATCTCTGATAGCTTAAAGTATCGGTGCGAGCACCATCACCGTCCTCATCTATCCTATGATTATCCTCCATAGGAGTATTTGTAGGGGCATAGCCTAACATTCCAGTTTATACTCTAGAGGGGGGTGAATAGAGTATATGGTGCTTTGAAACTTTTTACAACAACTGTTGTAATAAGAGTGAGCAGGGAAGCAATAATAAATCTAATCACAGCACTAAGTTAAACAAAATCTAAGCACAGAAAAATCAAGGCCAGAAACAAAAATGAAAACAAGCAAAACCAGAAGACACAAGGAAATATAGTGGTTCCCCTAAACTTGGGTACATCCACTCTTCTACCACCCTAGGTAGGAATCCACTGCAGGATGAGTTGATCAGGTGTCCTGTGCACCAATGAGCTTTTGATAAGGTGCTCAAAAACCAAAGCAGATTTTTTGATCAGGTGTCTTGCCACCAATGAGCTTTTGACAAGATGCTCAAAACCCAAGCTCAAACTTTTGAAGGGAGTTTGAGAAACCATTTACAGAGAGGGGGTGAGAGAGTGATGAAAGTCTTCTCTTTCTCAAACAACTGAGAAGACTATGTGGATTGTTGATGTCAAAGCTCCCCCTGAATCTTTGAGATCCTCAGGAAGAAAAGCTTTGCAGAGAGTGATAGGCCTTCAAAGATTGAACTCCAGCAATAGATGATTTCAGCAATAGCTGAAATGTTGAATGTCTGGAGTCTTGAAAAATGTTGGCCTTGAACACTTTGAAAACTAAAGAGATCTGAAGATTTTTGAAAGCTTGATCTCCTTGGATGAGTGTTCTTCAGAATTCTTTTTGACAGAATATTTTTGAATGTGTCTCTGTGATCTGTGTGTTTTTGAGTGATTCAAAAATTCTGCCTTTTATTCTCTGGTACAGAATAGAATAACATTCTCTGTCAAGAATAGCCGTTAGCCTGCATTGATTGCATCCTTAATTGCCAAATCTCTTCTGGAGGAAAGTCCACAGAAATATTTCTTGAAAAATCCCTTGAAACTTGGTCCAGAAATGAATGAAAACGGCTAGGAAATCTCTGAATTAATTGCAGAATAACTTCTTGACTGATTTGAATTTGAATTTAGAATCATCCTGGAAGTTATCTGAAATCGTCGAACTGAGCTCTGCTATCGTCGAGCTGAGCTCAGCGATCTGGAAACATACAGCAGCAAAATATCGTCGATCTGAGCTCAAAGATCGTCGAACTGAGCTCAGAGATAAAGATCCAAAGCAGAGTCAAAATCGTCGACCTGAGCTCACCGATCGTCGAATGGAGTTCGACGATATAATGAAGTTGAGCTCAGCGATCGTCGAATGGAGTTCGACGATCTGTCGAGGTTGAGCTAGATGATCGTCGAATGGAGATCGACGATCTGTCGAGGTTGAGCTAGACGATCGTCGATCGGGGTTCGACGAATCGTCGTGCTGAGCTCGACGATATGACTTAGTCTCCAAACAAAATCTTGGTCTTCAGGGCAGCTTTCAAACCTAGACTTCTAACCATTAGACTCAATTCTATTTGACCTATTAAGTTATACAGGAGGTCAAGCAAAGGTTCCTAGAGACATAGTGATCCTGACCTAAATTAGTAATAGGGTGTTCCAACAATCTCCCCCTATTTGGGTTAGGATTACTATTTACAGACTTTGGAAAAATTTTAAATAACAACATACAAGCATCAAAGCAGAAAACCAACATCTAGACATTGCAGAATAATCACAGAGATATATATAGCATCCAGATAATCAGAAATTGTCACCTTACAATATCATTTCTTCTCTTTGCCTTTAACAAGTTTAATCTCTCTGTTAGGATTGAGGGCTTTTTTGTTTGACCTGGTATCATCTGCTGCACCCAAATATGTTTGCTTTTTAGGCCTGGGAACCACAGCTTCAGGGTGTAATTCCATATATCTGTCAGCATCAAAGAATTTACTTGAAGCATAACTCTCTAGCTCTTTCTGTCTCTGTTCAGACATGGTTGAAATGTTGGAAGAATCTATTCCTTGTTCTCTAGCCTTTTTAATTTGATCCAGTGCAGCTAGTTCTTTTAACCTTGCAGTCCAAGCAGCTGGATTGTTTTCAGGATCCTCAAAGGGTACAGGTGGTTCATACCTGTTGGAGGGATTGTCCTGAGGAGGCCTGGTAGACACAGTCTCTTTCAGCTTGTAAGGGAAAGGACCAGATGTTGTATCAGAAGAAATTTGTCCTCCCCTAGAATATGTGTGCTGTCTGGAGTAACCTTTGGAGTAGACTTGAATATCTCTTTGATTACCTCTATATCCTCCTCTCCTAGAATGTGAACCCCTGGATTGGCTTTCCCTGTGGTAGGATCTGACATGAGGTTGATAGAGAGCCTGACTTCTGGCTGGGGGTTGAGCTGCAGAGCTTCCACCTGCACCTGCATCAGGAGGAGGTGGTGGAGGAGGATGAGAGTGCTGGAATTGGGATGAACCCTTCTCATATTTTCTCTTTTTCTTCATTGCTTTCAGCTGGTTCTTAGAGTATTGCATCCAGTGTTCAGTGATTGGGCAGTCATGTAGAATGTAATATGGGATATCATTGTTATCCTTAACTTTAGCAGGAGGTACCCTCTTCATTGCTTTGCTCCTTGCCTTTCTTTTCCTGGCAATGGTAGCAGAAGAGTCATCAGAGTCTGTTTTAAATTCATCACTCTCAGAACTCTGGTCATCATAGAGAGCATCTATTTTCTTCATTAGATCCTTCTTGAGTTGAACAGAAGCAGATGAGGCAGAAGATGTAGCAGCAGGTGTTGAAATGGTAACAGCAGAAACAGCAGCAGATGTTGAAACAGAAGCAGAAATGATAGCAGCAGATATTGAAGGTGTTGCACTAGGAGTAGAAGCAGAAACAACAATAGCAGCAGCAGTAGGCTCTGGAGAGGTGACAACAGCAGTAACAGTCTCACTTACAGTAACAGTCACAGAAGGAATATCATCAAGTACTGCAGAAGGCTCAAATTCAGGTGCCTCTGTCATCAGAATGTCCTTGAAAATTGGTTCATCAGAAACAATAGGAACTTCAGCAGCAGTATCAATATTTGCAGTAGCAGCAGTATCAACATTCTCAGAAGCAACAACAATCCTTTCTTCAGAAGCAGCAGCATCAACATTTTCAGCAGCAGCAATTACTGAATTTACAAAGGAGGTGATAATGTTAGGGTCACAGCAAGAAAATGGCACAAGTTCCTTGGATAAATCTTCTGGAGGCTGGACATCATTGACCTCTGGCAGACAGCTGAAGTAAGCAGAATCAAAAACTGACAGCAAAGACCTGAGGTCTATTGCAAGGACTGCAGCAGCAGGAGGAACTTGTGCTTGAGGCACAACAACAGCAGCAAGAGGAGGAGCAGCAGAAGAAGCAGGAGTAACAGCAGCAGCAGACAGACAGCTTACAGAAACAGCAGCAGCAGCAGCATGAAGATTCACTTCATATGACATCTCCCCCTGCCTAGATGCAGACATGTCTGGATCAAGGCACACTGCTGTAGGTGCTGCCTGAGGGAAGAGGGAAGAGAGCCTGGCAGAAAGGGCTGCCACTGATAGGTGGAGTGGAGCCAAGGAGGTCTCCAACAGCAGAGAGAGCCTGGGGGCAAGCAGCTCATACAGCCTGTCAGCAAGGGCTGAGAGGTCTACTTGCTCAAGAGCTGGAGCAGAGGTAGAAGGTATAGGTGTTGAAACCAGAAACCTGGTCTCTGTGGAGTTCGGGGTCCCTTGAAAGGGGTGACCTCACACCTACTACACTCGAGAGAGCGTCACGGACCAAGGGATCAAGAAGCTAGGAACAGACCCTCGGCTCTAGCGCGGAGGTCCCACCTCACACCCGGAAGGCTACCTGAGCACTTCCCCTCCCTAGCCGATGCTCGAGCTAGGGTGCCTTGGAGGAGCTCTCTCAACTCTACCAAGAAGAAGTCAAGGGAGGAGCAAGCAAGAAGAAGAAGATCCAGTCCCTCTCCAAGGCACCCAAGGGGGTCTATTTATAGTTTTCCAAAACCCCTTGGACCAAGATGACTGAGATACCCTCACGCCCAAAAAGCCTTGGGCCAATAGAAAACAGCCACGCCGGGGGGTAAAGGGGGAATTTTCCCCGAGGGC
The DNA here is from genome assembly GCA_039583875.1 of Platanthera guangdongensis. Lineage (NCBI taxonomy): Eukaryota > Viridiplantae > Streptophyta > Magnoliopsida > Asparagales > Orchidaceae > Platanthera > Platanthera guangdongensis. The sequence goes on along the minus strand of CM077151.1, from coordinate 1,390,108 downwards.
AAGAAGGTAAAACTACAGGGGGGCAAGGGCGAGACCGCGGCCCCCGGCCGGTCTCGCCCCGCTAGGCCGCCGAGCAAGAAGAGGCGGGGGCGAGACCCTGGCCCCCGGCCGGTCTCGCCCCGCTAGGTCGCCGAGCAAGAAGAGGCGGGGGCGAGACCCTGGCCCCCGGCCGGTCTCGCCCCGCTAGGTCGCCGAGCAAGAAGAGGCGGGGGCGAGACCCTGGCCCCCGGTCGGTCTCGCCCCGCTAGGTCGCCGAGCAGGAAGAGGCGGGGGCGAGACCCTGGCCCCCGGCCGGTCTCGCCCCGCTAGGTCGCCGAGCAAGAAGAGGCGGGGGCGAGACCCTGGCCCCCGGCCGGTCTCGCCCCGCTAGGTACGCCTTACATAGGGTCCACTCTTCGCGAGCTGGGGGCGGCCTGCGAACTGGCGGCCTGAGGCGGCTTGCGGCCTGGCGGACTGGGCGGCTTGCGGCCTGGCGGCCTGAGGCGGCCTGGGCGGCTTGCGGCCTGGCGGCCTGAGGCGGCTTGCGGCGGCTTGCCAAGAGCGCCTTGGGGGAGAAATATTTTCTCCCCCTACTAGTATGTCTTTCAAGTTCACCAAAAATTGGCCCCTAGGAGTGCAAAACTCCCAAAAAGCTTAAAAACTTGCTTACCTTGTTTTGGGGCCCAATCTTCGCGAATACGGGGTTGTACACAATCCCCGCTCTTTTCGAGGTTGGCACAAGCTCGGAAAGAAACATCCAACCCAACGTATTCGCGGAGTGTAACTTCCCCTTGGGGTCAACCTGCCATGCCAGCTAATGTGAGCCTGGGTGGCGAGACGGCCTCGGGGTGCAAACACTTAGTCTCCACGAGAGGTACCACCGGCCCTGTCAGCTAGTGGGAGCCCGGCAGCGGGACCATCTCGGAGCAAAGGGACTTACTCTCCACGAGAGGCACCACCGACCCTGCCAGCTAGTGGGAGCCTGACAGCGGGACCACCTCGGAGCGAAGAAACTTACTCTCCACGAGAGGTACCACCGACCCTGCCAGCTAGTGGGAGCCTGGCAGCGGGACCACCTCGGAGCGAAGAAACTTACTCTCCACGAGAGGTACCACCGACCCTGCCAGCTAGTGGGAGCCTGGCAGCGGGACCACCTCGGAGAAAAGGGACTTAGCCTCCACGAGAGATCAACCTACCAACTGGGAGCCTACTCGGAGCTAAGGATCCACGAGAGATCAACCGACCAGCTAGTGGGAGGGACTTGGGACGAGAGATCACCTCGGAGCGGAATCATAAGCTAAGGACTGGGCTACTCTCAGCTAGCCTGACTTGGGCTACCACGAGAGATCAACCTACCCAGCCAGCTAGTGGGAGCCTGACGGCGGAATCCACCTCGGAGCTAAGGGACTTACCACGAGAGATCAACCTACCCAGCCAGCTAGTGGGAGCCTGGCGGCGGAATCATCATCGGAGCAAAGGACTTGGGCTACCACGAGAGATCAACCTACCCAGCCAGCTAGTGGGAGCCTGGCGGCGGAATCATCATCGGAGCTAAGGACTTGGGCTACCACGAGAGATCAACCTACCCAGCCAGCTAGTGGGAGCCTGGCGGCGGAATCATCATCGGAGCAAAGGACTTAGGCTACACAATCAAACCTTGCCAAATCCTACATCCTCAAACGGGGAAAAAAGATGGGTTACATGATTCCCCCGACTCAGTTGGTCGGGGGTTAGACCCATTACAAGACAAGATACATACAGGACTCTGCCGAGGCGAGGCTTCCTCAGGGGGTCTGGTCCTGGTGGTCCTCATCCGCTTCCTGCTCGCCGGACACTTCCATCCTGCTCAGGCTCTCCATGATCTTCTCCATCTCCTCTGCCTCGGCTAACCAAGAGATGGTGTTGACGGCCGTGACGTAGCACTGCCGTGCCATCCTGGAGTCTCCCTTGACCCTGACCTGGATCCCTCCTGAGCTGAACTTGAGGCATTGGTGGAATGAAGACGACACACAACGGAAGGCGCTGATGAGGGGTCTTCCGAAGATGGCGTTGTAGCTGCTTGGAGCGTCAACAATGACAAACCGGCAGTTCCTCGAAACTCCTCCCAATTTTACTTGGAGCCCCACTCCACCCTCGACCTCCTTCCTCTCTCCTGAGAATCCGAACAGAGGTCCATCCGAGGCCAACACCCTCCTTGGCTCTACCTTCATCTCGTCAAACGCCTTCTTGAAAATGACGTTGACGGAGCTTCCGTTGTCAACCAAGACCCGGGAGACGGTGTAGCCTTCGATGGCCGTCTGGATGACCAGCGCATCGCAGAACGGATCCTCATGATCCGGCAGGTCCTTCACCGAGAAGGTGATCTTTTCTTCTGGGGGTGGGGTCTGGGAGGTTGAGGCAACGCTCCTTCGGTACATGACATGGAGGCTTGCCTTCCGAGTGGCCTCAACCCCCACTCCACCGTGGATCACTCCTATACCACCTCGGGTTCCCACGTCGACCCGGTCCTCGCATATATCATCACCTCCTTCTCCGGGTAGGACCTCTTCTACCCGCACCGGCGGCTGCGGCTGGGCAGGGCCTCTCGCCCCCCTCACCTCCAAGAACTCGGGGCAGGTAGATGTGGCGTGCCCCTCCACCTGGTGGAAGTCACAGTACGGTAGAGCTCCTCCCCTCTTTCGGCGGGCTGGACGCTCTCTCCTGTTACCTCTTCCCCCTCCTATCGCCAAGGCTTGCTGCGGCGGGGGTAAGAGCTGCCTTGGGGCTTGCCTATGGAAGTTATACCTCCCTTGGCCCCCATGGAAGTTCCCCCCTCCTTGGATGAGAGCTCTTCCTGGACCTTGGGCAGGTCCTCCCTGCTGCCTCCAGCCTGGTTCCGGACCCTCCTGTCCCTGGAACCCCTGAGTTCTCTGCTCCTCTCTCCTTCTTCCTTCCTGATGCCTTGAGCCACCCTGCTCCTTTGACTCCACCTCCGTCAACTTTTCCAACCTCTTGACAAATGCCGGGTTGGCTGCCTCCATGGCAATCTCCTCTGCCGCCCTTTCCATCAGCTCCTCGAAGGAAAGGGGGGCCTTCCGGGTCAAGCTCATCTTGAAGAAGCCCTCCTTCAGCCCAACGGTGAAGGCCATCTGGAGAGCATACCCTGACATCTCCTGGACCTCCAGGATCTCTTCCTGGAACCTGTCTACGTAACGGGCCAGCGACTCTTCGGCCCCCTGCCTTATCAGGAAGATGGACTCAGGACTCCTCTTCCGCTTCTTGGAGGTGGAGAAGCGAAGCTGAAAGCTCTGGCTCAAGTCCTCGAACCCATATATCGACCTTGGAGGGAGTTGATGGAACCAGTCTCTTGCCTTCTCCTTCAACGTGATCGCAAAGAGGCGACACTTGAAGGCATCAGTCATCGGCCTGATGGAGACGGCATCATCGAACCATTGCAGATGCTGGACGGGGTCATCCTTCCCCGTGTAGTAAGCCATGTCTGGCTCTCTGAACCCCTCGGGAACGGGAGCTGAGATGATCAGCTCGCTGAAGGGTGACCCCCTAAGGGGTGGTCTCGCCACCTCCACTCGCGCGACCTGCTCGCCTTGAAGGTTGGCACTCGCCGGGCTGGAGAACAACTCCCGGCCGGTGAGGTCTCGCTCGACCCCATCGCCCATCCTCTCCTTCCCGGGCCTTCTTCCTGGGACACTTCCTTCTCCCCCCGCTGGGGTCATCTCGCCTAATCCCCTGGGAGTCGACTCGTCGAGGGGGGGAGCTAGCTCCTGGGGGGTCGGGGTGGAGCTGCCACCCTGAGGAGCAATGCTTCGCAACATCTCCATGATGCCCTGGATGGAGGCCATGAACTCTTGCCTCCCCACAAAGGGTCCTGGGGTGGGGAGCTCGCCGAGATCATCACTACCTCCTTGACCTCCCGTCATGACACTCTCCTGAGATCTTCTGTGCTGGTCACTCTCCACGCTCACCGCACCAAAATGTTGAAACCAGAAACCTGGTCTCTGTGGAGTTCGGGGTCCCTTGAAAGGGGTGACCTCACACCTACTACACTCGAGAGAGCGTCACGGACCAAGGGATCAAGAAGCTAGGAACAGACCCTCGGCTCTAGCGCGGAGGTCCCACCTCACACCCGGAAGGCTACCTGAGCACTTCCCCTCCCTAGCCGATGCTCGAGCTAGGGTGCCTTGGAGGAGCTCTCTCAACTCTACCAAGAAGAAGTCAAGGGAGGAGCAAGCAAGAAGAAGAAGATCCAGTCCCTCTCCAAGGCACCCAAGGGGGTCTATTTATAGTTTTCCAAAACCCCTTGGACCAAGATGACCGAGATACCCTCACGCCCAAAAAGCCTTGGGCCAATAGAAAACAGCCACGCCGGGGGATAAAGGGGGAATTTTCCCCGAGGGCAAGAAGGTAAAACTACAGGGGGGCAAGGGCGAGACCGCGGCCCCCGGCCGGTCTCGCCCCGCTAGGCCGCCGAGCAAGAAGAGGCGGGGGCGAGACCCTGGCCCCCGGCCGGTCTCGCCCCGCTAGGTCGCCGAGCAAGAAGAGGCGGGGGCGAGACCCTGGCCCCCGGCCGGTCTCGCCCCGCTAGGTCGCCGAGCAAGAAGAGGCGGGGGCGAGACCCTGGCCCCCGGTCGGTCTCGCCCCGCTAGGTCGCCGAGCAGGAAGAGGCGGGGGCGAGACCCTGGCCCCCGGCCGGTCTCGCCCCGCTAGGTCGCCGAGCAAGAAGAGGCGGGGGCGAGACCCTGGCCCCCGGCCGGTCTCGCCCCGCTAGGTACGCCTTACATAGGGTCCACTCTTCGCGAGCTGGGGGCGGCCTGCGAACTGGCGGCCTGAGGCGGCTTGCGGCCTGGCGGACTGGGCGGCTTGCGGCCTGGCGGCCTGAGGCGGCCTGGGCGGCTTGCGGCCTGGCGGCCTGAGGCGGCTTGCGGCGGCTTGCCAAGAGCGCCTTGGGGGGAGAAATATTTTCTCCCCCTACTAGTATGTCTTTCAAGTTCACCAAAAATTGGCCCCTAGGAGTGCAAAACTCCCAAAAAGCTTAAAAACTTGCTTACCTTGTTTTGGGGCCCAATCTTCGCGAATACGGGGTTGTACAATAGGAGCAGCTGAAGGTTCTGGAAGTGGAGAGCTGTAGTAGGGTGGAAGGGATGGCTGAGGTGTTGGCAAGATGGATATGGAGGATAGAGGGATGGAGATAGATGGGGTGAATGTTGGTTGATCTATGATTTGGTGTAGGAGGTTTTGAAATGAAGTGGAGGAGGAAGGTAACTCAGGAGGAGATGATGGGGAATCATCCATAAAGGAATCATCAAGTAGGGTGAAGGATGGAATGGAGGGTGATGAGGTGACATCTGGTGGAGGGTAGGAGAATAGTGGGTGGAATTGTTCTTCTGGTGTTGAAAGAACAGGTACTGGAGATGGTGTGGATGTTGGAGATGGGCTGGATATGATGATGGTGGATGGAGCTGGAATGGTGGATGGTATGGGAAGGGATGGAATTGGAGGGGGAGGAGAGGCAGCAACAGCAGCCAGGTCATCTGCAGGGGCAGAGACCTGTGGAGGAGTGACTCTTAAAGTCCTTGTGCCTGAAGGAGTACTGGAGGAGGTCCTGCTAGGCTTGCTGATTTGTCTGTCCCACTTTCCAAAGAGGGCACAAGACAATCTCTTGGAGGCATTGATATGAACTCCAGAGGAGACCAGCAGGGCAGGGCACCTGTGCTGCAGAAATACTCCAAGGATTCTTCCAAAGTTAACAAAACTTTTATTGATTTTCTTTTTGATGAGGTCAAAGAAAACCTCTCCCCAATTCAGATTCTTCTTATCCACAAGAGCTCCCATGAGACAGAGCTGATATCTTGATATTGTATCATGGGCAGAGTGCTTTGCCAGTAGCACTTTCCCAACCACATCTGCCATGAACCTATATTCTACAGACAGGTTCCTTTTGAAGAGCTTGCTAGGGTTTCCCTCTGGATGACCCATTCTGGCAAGCAGTTCAGAAAACTCATCTCCAGATAATTCAGCATAATCTTCTCCATTTCTCAACGCAAAGACTTCTGTTAAAATTGTTGGGGTCAAGGGTACCTGAGTTCCAGCTATAGACCCAACAATAGTGTTGTTATCTTGATTATGAGCAGTATAAACTCACTCCTTTATCTCATCAGAAGCCAACTTGATCCTGGTGGTCATTATTGCTGTCAGATTCTGGTCCTTGAACAAACCCAGTATATCTTGAAAAATCTGGTCAGTCGTGCTGAAGGATTCTATATCAATATCAAACCCAGCATCAAACTTCATGGCAGCAAGAACAGCAACTGACACAGCCATTGGTACCTGCAAAAACTCAACAAACAAAACGACCAAGTGTAGAATTGTTTGGAGGGAAAGAAAAATCTTGCAGAGAAATCGAAAGCGCAAAAGAGAACGACGGCGAAAAAAGAGTTTTATATTAGGGTTCGACGCAGAATTGGAAAGATCGTTGAACTTAGTTCGACGATCGAGACTTCTAAAGGAATCTGAAGAGTCTTCAACATCGTCGATCTCCGTTCGACGATATTGGAGAGTGTCGAGCTCCGTTCGACGATCGTTCAGAGAACATAATCGTCGAGCGCCGTTCAACGATCGTTGACCGGAAGAGATAGTTCATACTATCTGAGAAACGCTGAACTCAGTTCGACGATTTAGGAAATCGTCGATCTCCGTTCGACGATCTTGGGGCAAATCGTCGAGCGCAGTTCAGAGATCAGAAAAATTCTAGACACTAAGAAAAATCAGAATGTTTGCCTAGTCTTGGTCAATTTTTAAGCTTTCAAAATCTTGGATATTATTAAAGACTTCCTCCATCTAACATTCCTAACTGATTTAGGAAGAAGGTGTGTTTCTTTTCATCCAAAGGCTTGGTGAAAATATCTCCCCTTTGTAAATCAGTTGAGATATAGTGTAGTTCAATTTTATTCTTTTCAACATTATCACTTAAGAAATGATGCCTAATCTCTATGTGTTTTGTCCTACTATGGAGGACTGGATTTTGAGCTATAAAAATAGCACTAGTATTGTCACAAAAGATTTTAGACTTCTCTAAGTTGTAGCCATAGTCTAGGAGTTGGTTTTGAATCCACAAGCTTTGTGAACAACAACTGCCTGCAGCCATATATTCAGCTTCAGCAGTTGAAGTTGACACAGATGTTTGTTTCTTACAAAACCAAGAGACAAGTCTGTCACCAAGGAACTGACAAGTTCCACTGGTGCTTTTCCTGTCAATTCTGCATCCAGCATAATCAGAATCTGAGAATCCAGTTAAATCAAATGCTGAATCTTTTAGATACCAGAGACCTAGATTTGGACAACTTTTAACATACCTGAGAATCCTCTTTACTAAAATTAGGTGTGACTCTCTAGGGCTTACTTGGAACCTAGCACATATACATGTAGCAAACATTATATCTGGTCTACTAGCTGTAAGATACAGTAAAGAGCCAATCATTGCTCTATATGTTGTCTGATCAACAGGTTTCTCATGTTCATCAGCATCCAATACAGCATTAGTAGGCATGGGTGTTTTCATACAAGATGCCTCAGACATACCAAATTTCTTAACCAGTTCATTTGCATATTTGGTTTGAGAAATAAAAATGCCTTCAGCATGTTGCTTGACTTGCAATCCTAGGAAGAAGGATAGCTCACCCATGCTACTCATCTCAAATTTAGAATGCATCAGGTTAGAAAAACTTCTGCACAATTTGGAGTCAGTAGAATCAAAAATAATATCGTCTACATAAATTTGTACTAGTAGGGTATGAGACTTATGGGTTCTAATGAAAAGAGTTTGCTCTACTCTACCCCTAATAAAACCATTTTCCAAGAGAAAGCATGCTAGGGTCTCATACCATGCTCTAGGAGCTTGCTTGAGACCATATAATGTTTTATTCAATCTAAAAACATAATCAGGAAAAGTTGGAGAGATAAAACCTGGAGGTTGTCTGACATAAACTTCCTCTTTGATGTCTTCATTCAAGAAAGCACTTTTGACATCCATCTGATATACTTTGAAGCCTTTATGAGCTGCATAAGCTAGAAATATTTTGATGGCTTCTAATCTTGCAACAGGTGCAACGGTTTGGTCGTAGTCGATTCCTTCTTCTTGAGAGTATCACTGAGCAACTAGCCTTGCCTTGTTCCTTATAATTACTTCTTGATCATCCAACTTGTTTCTGAATACCCATTTTGTTCCAACAATGGAGTGATCCTTAGGCTTTGACACTAGTTCCCATACTTTGTTCCTCTCAAATTGATGCAACTCCTCTTGCATTGCAATGATCCAGTGTGGATCTTGCTCTGCATCTTGAATGGACTGAGGTTCAATTTGAGATAGGAAGCAGGTGTGCAACAGGTTTTGGTTCACCTGATTTCTGGTTTGCACACCAGCTGAGATTTCTCCAATTATTTGGGAAATTGGATGGTCTCTTGATGTTACTAAATCAACAGGGGGTGTTGATTGTTCACCAACCTGTGTTGTTGTTTCCTCTTGTGGTACAACAACTGGCTTTTCAAGTTGTTCTTCAATGTGTTGAGCATTTCCTTCATCTTCACTGCTTTCATCCTCTTGAGTAACTTGTAACTTGTTCAAGTCTTCAACTAGAGAATGTTCCTGCAAAGGTTCTATGGTAGAAGAATTCTTCTCCTTGAAAGACATGTTAGTTTTATCAAATGAAATGTGAACAGATTCCTCAATTTTCAAAGATGATTTATTATAGACCATATAGGCCTTGCTGATCATGGAGTATCCTAGAAACACTCCTTCATCAGCTTTGGCTTGAAATTTTGCTAAATATTTCTTGTCATTATTGTGAATGTAGCAAATACAACCAAAGACTCTAAAATAGTCAACTTTAGGTTTCTTCCCTTTGAGTAATTCATAGGGAGTCTTTCCCTTTAGTTTATGTATCAGACTTCTGTTCAGCACATAGTTGGAGGTGTTCACTGCCTCTGCCCAGAAGGATAGAGGTAGATGAGCATCTGACAACAATATGGTGGCAGATTCAATAAGTGTTCTATTTTTCCTTTCAGCTACCCCATTTTGTTGAGGAGTTCTAGGAGCTGAAAAAGTATGTCTGATCCCTTCACTCTGACAGAACTCTTGCATAAGAAGAGAATCAAACTCTGTCTCATGATCACTTCTGATCAGGGCAATGTGAGTATTGAACTCAATCTGTATACATTTGAGAAACTCTGTCAGACACTTAAAGTTATCAGACTTCTTCCTTAGAAAGAACACCCAAGTGAATCTAGAGAAGTCATCTACAACTACTAAAGTGTAGGATTTCCCTCCTAGGCTTTGTACTGTGATGGGTCCAAAAAGATCCATGTGTAACAGATACAATATCCTAGGTGAATCACTCTTATTAAGTGACTTAAAGCTGTTTTTAGTTTGCTTGCCTAATTGACAGGCCCTGCAGAGTCCTTCCTTCTTGTAGGGGCCAGAAGGTAGTTCTCTAACAAGGTTGTCCTTGGATAGCCTAGCAATAGTTCTAAGGTTTAGGTGTCCTAATCTCTTATGCCATAAAATATTGGGTCTACAGACAGAATTAAACAAGCAGATATCCACATCAGTTGAAAGAAAATCTACTAGATAGATGTTACCTTTACTTTTATATGTCAACACAGTTGTGTTGTCCTCTGACTTGATTTTGCATAAGGCTTTGCTGAAGGTCACCTGGTAGCCTTCATCACACAGCTGACTGATGCTAATTAGGTTGTGCTTCAGTCCTTCCACATAAGCTACCTTCTTGAAAGTTACTGAACCAATCTGGACTGCACCATATCCTTTAGTTTGTCCAAAGTTTGAATCACCAAAGATAACTTTGGGTCCAAGCTTGGCTCTGAAGGATGTGAGGTTGTCCTTGTTCCCTGTCATGTGCTTAGAGCACCCACTATCCAAATACCATTGTTGGTTAGATGTTGGATAGGTCTTCACCTGCACATGAGACAATTCATTTGTTTTTGACCCAGTTTACCTTGGGCCTAGGTTGATAACCTTTAAATTCTGAAATGAAAGACATCCCAGGTTGACTCTTATATCCTTCAGGATGATATCTCCTTGGAGGTATAATCCATTCAGTATAAGGGTTAAAGATTTGGGATGAAGGATCCTTAGGATTCAATTTTGATTTGCCTTTGAAAAATTTTCCAGAGCTCTGACCTCTGTTCGACGATCTTGGAGCTGCGTTCGACGATCTTGGGTCAGATCGTCGAGCTCCGTTCGACGGTCGACTATGACTGAGGTCAGGTATTTGAGATCGTCGACCTGCGTTCGACGACTTTGGCTGAGATCGTCGATCTGCGTTCGACGATTTTGCCTGAGATCGTCGAGCTGCGTTCGGCGATCGTCGATCTTCATTCGGCGATCGTCGATCTCCGTTCGACGATTTCTGCTGGGACTTGGTTTTCTGAGGCAGATCAGAATTTTTCCTAGCAACCTCTACAACTCCCTTTCCTTTGTCAGAAATGAATTTGATTGGAGTTGTTAGGACTATAGGTTGGCTGGATGAAGCACCTAAGCCCAGTGTACTGTTGAATCTGGAGTTCACTGTGCTTGTGATGTCCATCAGCTTGATGCTTCTCCCATTAAGAGATTCTTCAAGCTTCTTGGCCTCAGAGAGCTCACTTTTCAGTGTAGCTATCTGTTCCCTACAGCTCTCCAACTCCTGAGAGAGTTTGAGGTTTTCTGACTTTAAAGTATTGTGTTCAGATAATTGATTTCTGAGAGAGATAATTTCTTTCTCAGACTTTAGCAGGTCTAAACACAGTGCTTTAAATTCAGATTTAAAATCCTCTGAACTAAAATCAAAAGAACCAATTACCTGATCTTATTCAGGTTGAGTCTCTTAGTCTGACTCTGACTCTTCTTCCTCTGAATTGTGCTGTGAGACATTGATTGTCATCATGCAGAACTCCTTTTCTTCTGCATCATCCTCATCATCACTGGAGCTGGATGAGGCTTCTGACTCTTCTTCTGTCTCACTCCAGGATTCAGCAACAAACCCTTTTCTTGTATGCTTGTTTTTGCTTGAAGAAGGTTTGTCATTGACATTCCTTTTGTAGTCTTTCTCCTTTCTTCTTTCTTTCCTGTCTCTTCTGTCCTTGTTCTTGTTCTCTGGACAGTTAGGAACTATGTGCCCTGGTTTCCTGCAAACAAAGCAAATAATGTCTTTATTATTACTAATGGACTTGTCATACCTTGGCTTATCCTGCTCCTTGTATGATCTTCTTCTGAAGTCCTTTCTGGCCATCTTGTAAAATCTTTTGGCCAGCAGACTGAGTAGTTCATCATTGCCTGTGGCTTTATCTTCAGGCAGATCTTCAGTTGCCTTGAATGCTATGATCTTCTCTTTTCTTGTGGCTGGTGAGACAGCCTTCTGTTCTTTCTCTCTATTTTTGATGAGTAGCTCATAAGATTTGAGCTTACCCAATAGAGCTTCAGTGGTGATCTCATTTAGACTTCTGGCATCCTTAATTGGCCAGATTCTTGAATCCCAAGTGCTGGGGAAGCACATTAGGATCTTGTCATTAAGTTCAGTTAGAGAGATCTCTTTGTCTAATGTCCTGAGTTCACTGACAATTAGACTTAGTCTGTTGTACATATCTCCCACTGACTCAGTTTCTCCCTTTTTAAAATTCTCATATTGAGAGATGAGATGAGATCTTCTATCCTTTCTCTCATCAGCTGAGCCTGAGACTATTTCTGAGAGTTTGTCCCAAATTTCCTTGGCTGAATTACATTCAACTACCTTTTGAAATATGTCATCAGACATTGTCTGGGCCAAGATGTTCATAGCCTTGGCATCAGCTACCTTCCATCTCTTGATATCAGCATCTGTTCCTGATGGAGGTGGAACAGCACTTGTACTTGTGTTCTCTGGGGGTCTTGGACATACTGTCAAAACAGAATTAAAGATATCTTCGTCAATAGAATTCATGTAAAGTCTAATCCTTGCCTTCCAAAGTGCAAACTTGGATAGATTGCACACTGGAGGTCTGGTGCTAGCATAATCTTTGTTTTGGGCCATGATTTGTGAAAACAAAATCTAATAATAAAATACTAAACAAAAACAGATCTAACTTGGGATCTTTGGGTTCAGGTGTTAGCCTGTACAACCAATTAGGGTGTGGTATGTTTAACCAACCTCCCTCTGATACCAATTGAAAGTGCAGCTAGATCTGATATACTCTAGAGGGGGTGAATAGAGTATATGGTGCTTTGAAACTTTTTACAACAACTGTTGTAATAAGAGTGAGCAGGGAAGCAATAATAAATCTAATCACAGCACTAAGTTAAACAAAAGCTAAGCACAGAAAAATCAAGGCCAGAAACAAAAATGAAAACAAGCAAAACCAGAAGACACAAGGAAATATAGTGGTTCCCCTAAACTTGGGTACATCCACTCTTCTACCACCCTAGGTAGGAATCCACTGCAGGATGAGTTGATCAGGTGTCCTGGGCACCAATGAGCTTTTGATAAGGTGCTCAAAAACCAAATCAGATTTTTTGATCAGGTGTCTTGCCACCAATGAGCTTTTGACAAGGTGATCAAAACTCAAGCTCAAACTTTTGAAGGGAGTTTGAGAAACCCTTTACAGAGAGAGGGTGAGAGAGTGATAGAAGTCTTCTCTTTCTCAAACAACTGAGAAGACTATGTGGATTGTTGATGTCAAAGCTCCCCCTGAATCCTTGAGATCTTCAGGAAGAAAAGCTTTGCAGAGGGTGATAGGCCTTCAAAGATTGAACTCCAGCAATAGATGATTTCAGCAATAGCTGAAATGTTGAATGTCTGGAGTCTTGAAAAATGTTGGCCTTGAACACTTTGAAAACTAAAGAGATCTGAAGATTTTTGAAAGCTTGATCTCCTTGGATGAGTGTTCTTCAGAATTCTTTTTGACAGAATATTTTTGAATGTGTCTCTGTGATCTGTGTGTTTTTGAGTGATTCAAAAATTCTGCCTTTTATTCTCTGGTACAGAATAGAATAACATTCTCTGTCAAGAATAGCCGTTAGCCTGCATTGATTGCATCCTTAATTGCCAAATCTCTTCTGGAGGAAAGTCCACAGAAATATTTCTTGAAAAATCCCTTGAAACTTGGTCCAGAAATGAATGAAAACGGCTAGGAAATCTCTGAATTAATTGCAGAATAACTCCTTGACTGATTTGAATTTGAATTTAGAATCATCCTGGAAGTTATCTGAAATCGTCGAGCTGAGCTCTGCTATCGTCGAGCTGAGCTCAGCGATCTGGAAACATACAGCAGCAAAATATCGTCGATCTGAGCTCAAAGATCGTCGAACTGAGCTCAGAGATAAAGATCCAAAGCAGAGTCAAAATCGTCGACCTGAGCTCACCGATCGTCGAATGGAGTTCGACGATATAATGAAGTTGAGCTCAGCGATCGTCGAATGGAGTTCGACGATCTGTCGAGGTTGAGCTAGATGATCGTCGAATGGAGATCGACGATCTGTCGAGGTTGAGCTAGACGATCGTCGATCGGGGTTCGACGAATCGTCGTGCTGAGCTCGACGATATGACTTAGTCTCCAAACAAAATCTTAGTCTTCAGGGCAGCTTCCAAACCTAGACTTCTAACCCTTAGACTCAATTCTATTTGACCTATTAAGCTATACAGGAGGTCAAACAAAGGTTCCTAGAGACATAGTGATCCTGACCCAAATTAGTAATAGGGTGTTCCAACATAATGTAAGGACGGGTGTGAGATAGATATATGAGTCTCCCAACCAATCTCTGATAGCTTAAAGTATCGGTGCGAGCACCATCACCGTCCTCATCTATCCTATGATTATCCTCCATAGGAGTATTTGTAGGGGCATAGCCTAACATTCCAGTTTATTTTAAAAATTTCAGAACATCTTCCTTGAGAGATAAAGATACCTTGATTCGACTGAGTCACATCAACAAGTATCGTAATATTCCAAGTCTTTCACATCAAACCCAACAGTAAAAGAGCCTTAAGGTTACTAATCTCCTCAGTGTCATTGTTTGTAATCACAATATCATCCACATAGACAATAAGGATCACAATCTTCTGATCATTTCTTCGGATAAACATGGTGTGATCAGATTATCCATGTTTATAACCAAACGATCATTGTCTTAGGAAATCTGTCAAACCATGTCCTTGGAGACCGTTTCAGCCAATATAGAGATTTTCTCAAGTAACAAACAAGACCTTTTGCTCCCTGTTTTACAAACCCAGGAGAAAATTCCATGTACACTTACTCGTCAAGCTCACCATGGAGGAAGACATTCTTAACATCCAGTTGATGAAGATCTCATCCAAAGCAAGCGACACATGATAGAAGAACCCGTACGGAGTCCATCTTTGTCATGGGAGCAAATGTCTCATGATAGTCGATGCTTTGAGTTTGAGTGAATCCTTGAGCAACTAGTTGTGTCTTCTATCGTTCAATATTATCATCCTGATTATGCTTAACCAAGAACACCCATCATGATCCAATGGCTTTCTTCCGGGGAGTAGGGAGATGTTCCATTTATGACTTTTGTCCAAGGCAGACATCTCTTACTCCATAGCTCGTGTCCAAACCGACATACCCAATGCTTCCTGCCATGTCTTGGGAATGGAAATCAAAGATAAAGCAAAAAAAGGCCTAATGGGGCAGGATAAGATGATGATAAGCAACATAATTGAAAATAGGATGTTGAGTGCTTAAATCTTTACCTCTCAAAAAAGCAAGAGGGTCATCAACAGAATCCGAGTCCGAAGGGGCACTGGCAGAGGTGGTACACTAACAAATTGTTTCTCCGGTTGACGACGGTGGTATATATGCAGAAGAGGAGAAATCAAAGAAGGAATCCGAAGAACTTGGATAGGGGCGGAGGAAGTACCCGAATAGCAGGACATGGATAGAAGATTGAGCGGGGATGAAAAGAGGAATAAGAGGAAGAGGGAGAGGAGGATGAGGAACACTAGTGTCTCCCATCTCCCCCTGACGAAGACAGTGAGTCGAAGCTGGATAATAAGGTTCTTCATCCCGAAAAGTAACATTCATGGTACAAAAAAAATGCCTGGAAGGAGGGCGGTAACATCGATATCCTTTCGTGGTGGAGGAATAATTGACAAAGACACAACGTTGAGCCCGAAGGTCAAGTTTGACCCTATGAGGTTGATGAACATGCACAAAGCATACGAACTCAAAAACACGGGGTGGCAGATGAGAGGTATAAACAACTGACATAGAAGAGAAGCGAGCGATGGGAGTAGCATAATCTAAAATTCGAGAGGAAAACGATTGATAAGATGAGAGGCAGAGAGGACAACATCACCCTCAATAGGATTTGTGAAGATACATGGTGTGAAGAAGACAACATGCCACTTAAAGAAGGTGATGATTCTTCTGTTCAACAATCTCATTTTGTGTGGAAGTGTGAGCACATGTGATTTGATAGAATTGCTGAACGAAAAAGCAAGAATCCTGAATTGTAGATTTATTTTGAGCACAAGAAATTTTGGATGAGATTGAGAAAGAAACATAGTAAATGTGGAAAGTGGAGAAGTATGAGCAAATTACGTGAAGGTATATGTTTGTGTTGTTTATTTACTATATTAAAATATTATGGTAGTAATTATAAATTCTTTGAATAACAAAAACACCTTATCAAATGGCCCAAAATAAATAACAAAAGTGAAAAGCAAGAATCATGAACTGCAGATAAGAACTTCATCTGACACGATTTCGGGAGCCCCAATCCTATTTGTGAAGAAAAAAGATTGCACGATGAGATTGTGTATAGATTACATGGAAATGAATAAGCACGCAATGAAAAGTAAGCACTCTTTACCTCGAATCAATGACATATTTGATCAGTTAGTAATAAATACAACATTTTCAAAGATTGATGATATATATATAAGAGTGACAGTGCACGGGGGCCCCCCATGCACCGCGTGACAGTGCCCCAACCATGACATTGTGGGCAGCGATATTCGACGGGGGCGGCATTTGTCGGGGGCGACGACATTCGTCGTGGGCGGTGACATTAGTCGTTGGCGGCGACATTAGTTGTCGGCGGCGACATTTGTCGTGTGGGAGGGGGGGGGGGGGGGGCGACATTGGTCGTGGGCGGAAACAATGGTCGTGGGCAGCATCATTCGTCGGGGGCGGGGAGCGATCATTTGGCGGGCCGCAACATTTGGCGAGCAACAACTTTTGAAGGGCGACATCATTTGGCGAGCCGCATCATTTGGCAGGCGACATCATTCTTCGTGAGGCATCATTAGGCGGGTGGAATATTTCGGCTACTACCCGTGCTCACTGCTCCCCATAATGATGGGCTCAGCCTGTCCGTGGGTTACATGGGTATGCACGGGCTTCGCCCATGCACACCAGATGTGGCATTGTATGGGTTCTTCAAAATTGGGTACGGGCTTTCAAAATTGGGTACGGGATTCTTGAATTTTGTTTTGCTTATAGTTTAGTAGGCATGAATAATATGAATAAAACTAAAGAATAGAAAATCATTGGAATACAAATCTGGATGCTGTTTTTATGCTTCTACATTTGACTTTTGCGTTTGTTGCTTCCTATTTTTATTGTTTGGAAATTTAAGTAATTAGTAGTAGTGTAGCAAATTTATTGTGTGGCAAATAGTATTAAAATGAAAGTATAATTTCAGAAGGCTTTATATTAGAAGCAAACAGAATTTAATCTCACAAGTAGTAATTAGTCTTATGGACTTGTGGTTTGGATTTGCTCTTCTACAGTGATTATCCAACATTAAACAATTTATTTAACAAATGAACATGTCATGAATCATACCTCTACAAACTCCAAAATGGAGAAGCCCTCTTTCAAATTTGTTGGAAAAGCCCACTTAAACTAGGCCCATTTGTATAACATTTATTGTTTTTCTCTCCTCTCTTTAGTCCCACATTGTGTATAGGACTTTTCTCCCTCTTTCTCTCATCTATATATATGTACTCATTCTTTGTATTTGTACTAAGTGGACATATATACAAGGTTGGCTTTCTCCTTTTCTACATGGTATCAGAGCCAGGTTCCGGACACCTGCGGACTCCCTCTTCTGTCCGCCCTGCGGCCTGCGATCTCTGCGGCCTGCGTGTGTGTGTCCGCACCTTCTAGTCGCTTCTCTCCTGTGGCCTCCCTTGTCCAGTCCGCTTCCTCTCCTCCCGTGGATCCACTTCTATTCCCTCCTCTTCCTTCCTCCTCTGGCCCCCTCTTTATAGCCATCTTGTGGGGTCCACTGCTTCCCCTTGTCCGCTGCGGCCACTTTCTGTCCGGCGCGACCTCGGCGACCTCTATCCATCGTTCTTCTTCTGTCCGCTGCGAACTCAGTATTCGCCTCCTCTTCTTGGTCTCCTTCGTCCGCCGTAAGCGCAGCGTCCGCCGCTCGCCAGTCCGCCAACTCGCCAATCCATTGGTCTTCTTCTGATCCAGCCCGCCAGCTCGCCAGTCCGCCGCGGTCTCCTCCAGCTCGCCGGCTCGCCAGTCAGCCCCGGCTTGTCCTCTCTTCTCAGCTCGCTCAAGTCAGCCGCGGTCTGATCCAGCCCGCCGCGATCTGATCCAGCCCGCCAGCTCGCCAGTCCGCTGCCGTCGCCTCCAGCCCGCCAGCTCGCCAGTCCGCCGCGGTCTCCTCCAGCTCGCCGCGACCTCATCCAGGTCGCCGCGACCTCATCCAGTCCGCAGTCTTCCGCTTCCTCTAGCTGCTGCCTCCAGTCCGCCGCGGTCTCCTCCAGCTCGCCGCGACCTCATCCAGGTCGCCCCCATGTCTACATCTGCAGACTCAGTCGGGACGGCTGTTCCTCCTCCTGAACGCCCGACCTCTATCCAGGAAGTCCGCGACGAGCTTCAGATCACTACCATTTCGCTCACTGGCAAGAAGAACTTTGTGGAATGGGCACACTCGGTTCGCCGTGTCCTTCAGTCAAAAGGATTTCTTCATCACCTGACTCAGACCGTTATTGGTGTCCCTACTGAGGAATGGTTACGCAATGATGGGCGTGTGCAGACTTGGCTTCTCAACTCTCTTGATGGCGAATCTTATCGCCTGGCCATGTATCATGAGACGGCCAAAGGCATGTGGGACGAGCTCCACACCCTCTACTCTGGCAAGGATAGTCTCCACCATCTATATGATATCATCACTGCTCTCCAGTCCCTTGATAGCAGTGGCGCAACAGACCTGACGTCCTTTGTTGCTTCGGCCCGGTCTCTGGTTGAGGCTTGGATCCACCATCAGCCTCCCACTTTGGATCTCGCTGCTCAACGTACCCAAAAGGAAGCTGTGGGTATCGTCATGATGATGGCCCGGGTACCTCCTCATCTTCACAGTGTCCGGGCTCACATCCTCTCCTCTACCGTTACGCCATCTTTTTCCGATGTGTGCTCCATGCTTCTTAAAGTCTCCCCGCCTCCGGATGTTCCCGGTCTTCCTTCTCCGGCCCTTGTTCAACAGGCACCAGCTCCCTTATTGCCTCTTCCCCCTTCTGCCCGTGGTGGCCGCTCTGACTCTCGCGACCGGGGTCGCGGTGGCCGGTCTAGGCTTAAATGCTCGTTCTGCGGTAAAGATGGCCATCTTGAGGCCACCTGCTATCGCAAACATGGCCGACCTCCTCGTCCACAGGCCTCTGCTGCTACTACCGACTCTGCCTCCTCCCGTACTGATCTCGACGAGGTTCGTCTTCAGCTCCAGCATCTTCATGGCTTGCTCAGCCGTCCGCCTGCCTCGGTTGCCTCTGCTGCCTCTATCTCCAATGAAGGTATCGCCTGCCTATCCTCTGGCACGCGCTGGATCCTTGATTCTGGTGCCACTCATCACATCACCTCTGTTAGGCCACCTCAGTACTTGTCTTCACCTCACCCGAAGTGCATTACTGTCGCTAATGGGGCATCGGTTCCAGTCTCTGGATGTGCTGATATTTCTCTCACCTCTTCTCTCCTCCTGCGCTCGGCTCTACATGTTCCGGGCTCTCCTTTCAATTTACTCTCTGTTGGTCGCCTTACTACTGATTCTAATTATTCCGTGACATTTACTTCTTCTTCTTTTCTCATACAGGATCAGCAGACGCGGACTTCATTGGTAGAGGACGGCTGCAGAATGGGCTCTATCTTCTTGACGACTCTCCCACTGTCCTCGCCTCTATCTCCTCTTCGGATTGGCATCGCCGTCTGGGACATGCTCCTCTTCCAGTCCTCCGGAAGGCTCTTCCTGATGTTACTCTCCCTGCTTTTCGTTGCGACACATGTATTTTGGGCAAACAGCCCCGTTCATCATTTCCTCCTCATTGTACTCGGAGCTCCGCTCCTTTTATTTTAGTTCACTCCGATATATGGGGTCCATATAAATTTACTAGTATATCTGACTATCGGTATTTTGTTACTTTTATTGATGATTACTCTCGCATGACGTGGTTATATCTCCTTCGGGATCGCTCTGAACTTCTCCGCGTATTCCGGGCCTTCATACTTGAGACTCGCACTCAGTTCTCTGCGCTTATTCGCACTATTCGTACTGACAATGCGCGGGAGTACACCAGCAATACCTTTGCCACTCTCTGCTCTGAGTTCGGCATTCTTCACCAACCTCGTGTCCATACACTCCACAACAGAATGGGGTCGCCGAGCGCAAGAATCGTCACCTTCTTGATGTCGCTCGCTCCCTTATGCTTCAAATGCAGGTTCCCAAACCATACTGAAACTACGCGCTCTCCACGGCTTGCTTCCTCATCAACCGTCTCCCGTCTTCCGTCCTCCAGTATGCTACCCCCTTCAGCCTCCTCTTTCCCTCAACTCCACCTTTTCCCGTTCCTCCCCGGGTGTTTGGGTGTACCTGCTACGTTCACCACCTCGGTCCCTCCACAGACAAATTGGACCCTCGTGCCACCAAGCATATCTTTGTGGGGTACTCGCGCACTCAGAAGGGTTATGTCTGTTATTCGCCTGCTACCCGCAAGGTTACTGTCTCGGCTGACGTGACTTTTCGTGAAGATATTCCCTTCTTCCCTGCTCTCGATGACGCTCTGAGTCCAGCTCCGTTGTTCGTCCTGTCATTCCTGCTCCTCACTCCTCATCCACTCTGCCTTCTCTACCTCCTGTCCGTCCACCACTCCCGGTTATCCGGGTCTACTCTCGTCGCTCTCCTCATCCCGTAGCCCCTCTGCAGTCGGCTTCGCCCTCTGGTGCTCTGCTCCCTGCTGCTCCGGCTCCCGTCTCTACCGCTCACCCAATGGCGAACTACGTCTCTCTCCATCGCCTCTCTCCCTCTCTTCTTCACTTTGCCACCTCATTATCCTCTGTTTCGGTCCCTAACTCTTTGCAGGAGGCGCTTCACCATCCTGCCTGGCGGGCTGCCATGGACGAAGAAATGACGGCCCTCTGGGCCAACCAGACCTGGGACTTGGTTCCCTTACCTCCCGGTCAGCACCTTGTTGGGTGTAAATGGGTGTTCATCATCAAGCATGCTCCGGATGGCACTATTGCCCGACTGAAGACCCGTCTTGTGGCCCGTGGCTTCACACAACAGGAGGGCCTCGATTATGAGGAAACCTTCTCTCCGGTGGCCAAGCTCAACACTGTCCGCGTTCTTCTCTCCGTCGCGGTGCACCGCCACTGGCCCCTTCATCAGCTCGACATCAAGAACGCCTTTTTAAATGGTGACCTTCAGGAAACCGTCTACATGCGCCAACCGCCCGGGTTTGAGACCACGGGGGAGTCTCGGGTATGTCTTCTCAGAAAGTCAATTTATGGTCTCAAACAGTCCCCTCGGGCGTGGTTTGACAAGTTTAGCAAGGTGGTTCGAGACATGGGATTCACTCAGAGTTCTGCAGATTTCTCCCTTTTTACCCGACACCGGGCCACTGGCACCATCCTTCTGTTGGTCTATGTTGATGACATCCTTCTCACTGGGGATGACTCAAGGGGATTCAAGATGTCAAACAACATCTGAGCACTGTTTTTCAAACTAAAGACCTGGGGACACTTCGCTACTTCCTGGGTCTCGAGATTGCCCGGCGGCCGGACGGGTTGGTGCTCTCCCAACGAAAGTACTGTCTCGATCTTCTCAAAGATGCTGGTCAGTCTGGTTGCAAGCCAGCTTGTACCCCGATGGAGGCAAATCACAAACTATGCGCTCATGCTTCGGATGACGATTTGCTGCTTCCGAACCCGGAATACTATCGACGCCTTGTGGGAAAATTGATCTATCTAACAGTCACGAGGCCGGATATATCATTTGCAGTTGGGGTTGTCAGTCGGTTCATGCATGCCCCCCGGGCTTCTCATCTTCAAGCGGTTGAACGGATTCTTCGATACCTTAAGGGAGCTCCGGGTCAAGGGCTGGTTTACAAAACCTCTGACTCTGCTCCCGCATTGGTTGCCTATTCTGATGCCGACTATGCGGGTTCTCTGGACGATCGAAGGTCAACTAGTGGGTTCTGTACTTATTTTGGTGGTCACCTTATTACGTGGAAGAGTAAGAAACAGGCTGTGGTAGCCCGTTCCTCTGCAGAAGCTGAATACCGATCGATGGCCTCGGTTGTCTCCGAACTCACATGGCTCGAAAGTCTCCTTACTGACCTGGGAGTAAAACTCCCTCTGCTGTTCTATTTTGTGATAGTCAAGCCGCCATACACATCGCAAAGAATCCGGTGTTTCATGAGCGCACAAAACATATCGAGGTTGACTGTCACTTTGTTCGTGAGAAGGTTCAATTGAAGAAACTTGAATTGAAGCATGTTCCAGGAACTGATCAAGTTGCCGACATCCTCGCAAAGGCCTTATCAAGCACCCTGTTCTACCAGTGTTTGTCCAAGCTGGGTGCATATGACCTATACGCTCCAGCTTGCGGGGGAGTGTTGGAAAAGCCCACTTAAACTAGGCTCATTTGTATAGCATTTATTGTTTTTCTCTCCTCTCTTTAGTCCCACATTGTGTATAGGACTTTTCTCCCTCTTTCTCTCATCTATATATATGTACTCATTCTTTGTATTTGTACTAAGTGGACATATATACAAGGTTGGTTTTCTCCTTTTCTACAAAATTCAATCGAACACATCCTCCCAAACATCATATAGCATGGCACCCACTAAGAAAATCAAGAACAATATCTGTTATAACATATTTCAATTATATAAAAGCAAATATCTTAGCAAATTGCGTTTAAACTTAACATGATAATTGCAATAAATATCAACTAATCATAACATAACATGAATCATACCTCCAAAAATTCCAAAAGAAGGCATTTTCTATAAGTGCCTGCGAAACACCTGCAAATGATGGAAAAAGGTGCATGAGAAAACATTTTTAGAAGAAGGTAACTTGAACATTGTTCCAGCATAAATAAAAAATATAGGGACCATGAAGGATAACTGATGTAGGGTAGGCTAAAGGGTGCATAAATCCAAGACTATTAGGAACGGGGATGAGAACCTGACATGTTAACCCTAGTCTATATGCAATGATACCGTCGGTGACGGCGACAAATTAATACGAGCAATAAAATAATCCACCCACGCAACAATATTTAGAAGCAGAAAAGCATTTCATGATTTTCCTCCGCTCGAAGGACCAAAGCAAAGCACGCGGAAAATGAGTCTCACCTGCAAATCACATGCGATTCAAGGCGATCTATCCACAACCAATTTATCTTAAGCAAATATAAGACCCAAACCAATAATAAAAATGCAGAAAATAATTGTCCAATACAACAAGTGACTCACCAAATAGAGGGGTTGTCCAAGGCAATGGAGATTTCGGAGATGGAAGCGTTTTGACGGCGATCCAATGTGGAACCGGAGCCGATGGAAGCGTTTTGACGGTGATCCAATGTGGAACCGGAGGCGGGGTGACAACGTAGACGTCTGGATTTGGCGGTGGGAAGCAGAATCGGGCCGGAAATGAAAATTCCGACAATGGAGGCGGATCCGGCCGAGGGAAGGGTGGATCCGGCGATTTGGAGTGGATCCGGGCTATGGGAGGTGGGCCGAGTGGATGGGAGTGGTTGGATCTGGGGCTGGACTGATCAGATCTGGGCAAATCTAGTGAGGAGGGGGTGATTGGAAGTGATTCCACGGAAGAGGGCGGTGGTGGAAAAATGGACGGCATTAGGCGGCCGGATTGGCTGTCGGGGGCTGGGAAAAGGAGCAGTAGCGGTTGTAGAGGGCGGGGAGGTCAGCGGGGGTGGTTGTTGGGGTGGAGGGATGGGCGTCGGTTGAGATTAGGGTTAGGTAAGAGGCGGTGACAGCTATGAGGAGGGAGGAAATAGAAAAACAGCGGTTGTGAGGTGAGTATGGGGCGGCGGTAAGGGGGTTGGAGGTGGGAAAAAGGTGTTTAGGGTTTGGTAATACCTTGGGGAGGAAGATAAGCGCCTAGGAGTCATCACATAGGGTTCCACGGAGTCGGCACCGTGTAAAACTGTCACGGTTCCGGTTCGGTTCCGGTTCTACTAAAACCATGAACCGAACCGCTAAGGTAACGGTTCTTCAAGTTAGAACCAAAACCTTATATGGTTTGACCGGTTCCGGTTCTGGTTCCGGTTCCATCATAATTTTTGGAACCGTCGTGTCAACGGTTCCGGTTCCGGTTTAACGAGAACCAAAACCAAACCGGTCACTAAGGGTTCGGTCCGGTTCTATGCGGTTCAGTCCGGTTCCAATCGGTTCCAACTAAAATCAAATTTGACAGAATGAAATAAAAGCGGTCTGCAAAAAACTCAAAACGCCTTCAAAATAGAAATACTTAAGTTGCACACTGTTCGACGATCTCTTCCACGATCGGTGGGCTAGTATATGTCGCCTTTTCATTGGTGGAGGTTTTTGACCATGAAAAGGTATGCACACCTATACCTATACATGTCTTCAGTTTCTGACCAAAATCTAGGCTTTGAATTGATATGGATATACATACACAGTAGCAAAAAACTACAGATCACAATAATCCGAAATTCCAGACATTATGTTCACTGTTATTTATTTTTGGTAATAGATTCCTAAGGGTGTGCAAACTCTGAATACTATCATTCATTAAATTGCAACTATTAATGTTTGATCAAGAGTTTTGTTAGCATATTCATAAATTACTGCCTCGGGTGAAGAGATTATTTTATATGTATACATTATACTAATTATCTCTTGTTGTAGTAATCTAAACAACATATAATTTTGTATGCTAACGGGATATGCTAGCGCCGCAGAGTTCATAAAGAAAATACATGTCAACTGTTGCGAACATCCGCTATCACGAAGCATGAGCTCAGAACTCAGTATAAATTTTTGGCACTTCAATTACCGTTTATTCGAGCTCTATTTCATTTGTGTGTACTTAAATTAATTTGACTAATTAGAAAAGTTAATCTTACATATTACTCCAATAGAGATTATTAGATTTTAAATAAGACGATCTTTCATCTGTCATCACTACATTCAGCGTTTTGTAATTATCCTAAATTTTTGATAATACAATTGCGTAGCGACGCACCTTAATTTTTCTAACATAAATATTATAGATAGATTATAAAATTATAACAATATTATAATAAAATTAATAATAATAAACGGGTTGCGGTTCGATTCTACTTCGGTCCGGTTCGGATCGGGTCCAAAAATCTTGAAACCGCTTGAGAATTGTATGTTGCGGTTCCGGTTCCGATTCCGGTCCGGATAATAAAATGTAAGAACCACACCCAAACCA
Organism: Platanthera guangdongensis; assembly: GCA_039583875.1. NCBI lineage: Eukaryota > Viridiplantae > Streptophyta > Magnoliopsida > Asparagales > Orchidaceae > Platanthera > Platanthera guangdongensis. The sequence goes on along the minus strand of CM077151.1, from coordinate 1,365,406 downwards.
AAGTTGTTCACGGTTCCAAAATTCAAACCAGAACCCGAATAATTTGCAAACGGTTCGGTCAGGTTTTTTGCGGTTCCAGTTCGATTCCGGTTCAGTTTACGGTTTTCGGTTTTAAGTGACAGCTTTAGCACCGTGGGATGTTAGTGGGATTCTGAGAATGAACTCTCCAAAATTTGCAATAACCTTAAACCACCCCCTAACACTCTATTTATAATAAAGAGAAAACTAGGGCATCCCACCATCAGCGACTATGATTGGCCGGATGTGGGGTTACCTAAATACATCAAAATAAATGCAAAAATAACAAAATAATATATGAAAACGAATAGCAACACGGATTCGAACGCATCCGCAGAATCGGATCAGCGGTCAAGTCCTCCTGCGCGAGTACACGAACGTGGGTCCCTCCATGCGGCGAACCCCTCCTGGTGCATGCTCTAATAGATCCCCACCAACCCCCCCAACTGAAAAGCCTTCATCTGCGATGAATGGAAACGGTCGTATTGAAGTCAAAGTCCAGGGGCGAGTTGATCAATCTCTGCTGGTAGTATCCAGGTGTCATCAACGTCTGGGAGGCCCTGCCAGTGTACTAAGTAACGACATAGAGGCTCGTCTGTAGTAGGAACGAACTGGTGGGATCTGATCTCTGCAATGCTCTCAGCGCCCAGCTCACAAGTGGTGGATCCTAGTGCGATCGACGGTGTCGTGGGTGAAACCAAAGAAGACGAGTCCCCGGGTGGGTGGGTGTCATAAATGGGTGAGTTGTGGTGGTCATCAGACGTGGGTGGACTGTCTGGGTGGTAAGTCAACGGGAGTAGAGGTGTGGCTGGCTGGGGATCCCCACTGCTTGGGTCCACAGAGTCGTGAGACTCGTAGTATGGCGTCAGATCTTCACCATTAAATATCGGGTGAATACCCATACTTGCAGGGATATCAAGCCTGTAGACATTCGTCCCAATGCGACTTATGACTGAGTAGTGGACCATTCGCTTGGCGCTAGCTTTTTGGCAGGCCCCGGAGGGAGCCTCTTAGGGTTTATTCACACCATGGCCTGTTGGCCTTCCTGAAATATTTGTTCTCGCTTGTGCATATATGCATGGGTCTCATGCAAATGACGTGTAAACGACTCAGTCTCGCTAGGGCGTGACTCTAGTGGACTCGAAATAAGGTTGATGGGCTTCCTTGGTTCGTATCCTGACACTACATGAAATAGACTCAACCCAGTGGACCTATTGACCGAACTATTATATGCAAACTTTGTGATGGGGAGAACAAAGTCTCAACTACCTACGTTCTCACAAACTAAACACTTCAGTAGGTTCCCTAAGCTACGATTCACTACCTCAGTCTGCCTGTCCGTCTGAGGATGATAGGCCGAAGAAAACCTAAGGGTGGTGCCAGTATTATGCCACAAGGTATTCCAGAAATAACTCATAAACCTCACGTCGCGGTCTGACACAATAGACTTGGGTAGACCATGTAGCCTAAAAATGTCCCTCATAAATATGGATGCAACATGTGACGCATTCGCCGTCTTGCGACAATCTATAAAGTGTGCCATCTTCGAGAATCAATCGACCACCACAAAGATGGAATCGTATCTCTGATGAGTGTGGGGGAGTCCGAGCAAGAAGTCTATGTTGATGTCCTCTAAGAGGCGGGGTAGGACATGTGGTGGTGTGTACAGACCTGTGTTCTACTTCATTCCCTTGGCCGACTGGCAGATGCGGCAGTGGCGGACAACACGAGCTACATCCTTCTTTAGGCTAGGCCAATAGAAGCAATCCTCAACAATGGCTATAGACTTATCCCGCCCGAAGTATCCAGCGACCCGCCCGCGTGTAACTCCCAAATCAAGTACGATATGAAGTCTGGGGTATATACATGCGAGAGCCCCGGTACAAATATCCCTCGAAGATCTGGAATCCATCAACAGTGTCTGGAGGGTCTCAGGACAAGGCGGTATAAATCTCGCCAAAATCAAGGCATGTCAGATAATCCGATATCACTCTCTCAAGCTCATCCACTTGCGCGCTCATCGTCTGTAATAGGGAGACACGTCGACTCAATGCATCAGCAGGCTTGTTCTCATCACCAGCTTGCTGTTTGAGAATGCAATGGAAATCCTGGAGGTACTCGACCCACTTGACATGTTGATGTCCTAACTTGCGCTGCGAGTCCAGATATTGTAAAGTCTAATGGTCCGAGTAAAGCACAAACTCCCGGGGAAGGAGATAGTACCTCCAGTAGCGCAGAGACTTGACGATAACATAAAATTCTCGATCGTAATTCAAGTATTTTTACATTGTCTCGTTCAGTTTCTCACCAAAGTAAGAAACTAGGTGTTCCTCTTGACTCAGCACGCCACTAATACCAACACTAAATACAACACACGCAACCTCAAATGATCAAGGTTGTCGGCCTGGGTCTAGCTATAGATCAGTATGTCATCAAGTATACAACCAGAAACTTGCTCATATAGGGTCGTAGCACATGTGTGATGACTCTAATAAAAGTGTTCGGGGCGTTCGAAATCCAAAATGACATAACTAGCCACTCATAAAGACCATCCTTGGGGAAACAATACTTGACAGTAATTTTATCGATGGTCCTACTATCGATGCGCATACACAAACTACCATCCTTCTTAGGGGTAAGAGGAGCGGGAACTTTATGCGAACTCAAGCTCACTCAAATAAATTGCTTCCGAAGAAGCTCATCAACCTGCCTCTTGAGCTCAGTGTGCTCATAGGATGCATGCGGCAGTGGGGGCGGATTCGGGAGAGCAGCCCCCGGTACCAGGTCAATGGCGTGTTGAATGTCGCGTGGAGAGGGCAACTCATCAGGGAGCTCATCGGGCATGATGTCCGCAAATTTGGCCAAAAGTGTAGAAACCCATGTATTTTTAAAAGCAAATCATATAATAATGTCAATTTCGTAATAACCCAAACCCCTCTTTATTAGGTAGTCGACCAGCCCCCCCCCCCTCGCCCTCCCTCAATTAAAACTTTCGACCTAGGGCTTCTCTGATCCCGCCTCCAGCCCATCTCACGCACGCAAGTCATGCTCCATCTTTTTCTCCGAAGTCGCGCGCCGACCCCGTCTCCAGCAGGTACGCAGCCCGCCGCTCCCGACTCCCGCGCGACGTTTCTCCCGATTTCACCTCCAGCTCCTCTTCTTCAGGACGATGACAACAAGTGCTCTCCCCCCTGCTCCATGGCCAACAACCTCCTTCTCAAGCGGCAACAATTTCTTCCCTTCTCTTCAAGGCCAACAACCCTCATCTCCTTCAAGGGTCAGCAGTAAGCCTCCCTCTCTTCCTCAAGGCAACGACCTCCTCCAAAAGCTCCAATTTCTCTGCTTCTTCTTTGATTTGGGCGGTTTTGCAAGAAGAACGCCTACGGTTCCTTCCCTCACCTCCTTGGGCTCGGTTTTGGTCTGTATTGATAATATTCTCCCTCTAATCTCCTTTATTCAAATTTTTGGAATTTAATTTGCAAATTTTGCGCTTCAAATTTTGTATACTTGTGTTTCATGAATTTTGCTCAATTTGTAATCGTCTAACCATTGTGTAGTGTTTGTCGGCATCGCTCCTCGACCTAAGTGGCGAGACCTCTCAAAGCCCTCTCTGATTTAGGGTATCTCTTAACCAAGCGCCGCCAAGTCTCCGTGTCTGCATGGTAATCTCCTCTCTCACTTTTGAGGGAGTTAAATCTCTAAACCCCTCTTGTTTAAGTCTTACGATAAATAAATTGTCTGTGCATAGATTTCTATCATGTCAAATTATCAAATATCGTCTGTGATTGTTCTTAAACAGGTTCTAAATAAGATTTTTGTTTTTTTTATTGCGTCGCTTAGCTACCGCCGTCAGTTTCAGCTTCACCTTAAGGAAAGTAGAGATCTCTCTCTCTCTTGCCAACATTAAGTTTAATTTAATGTCTTGGTTCTTTGATTACATGACTGCATTCTTGTAAATATTGATCTGTCAAATGGATTGGTATCTTAAATGATCAATCTGATAAGTTAGTATATTTAGGGTTTGATATGTTTGTGTTTACATGAATTGGTGATCGTAGATAATTTTTGTTTGGATATTTACTTAGATGAGTGATGTGCTCAATTGAGATATAATTGGAAGAACTACAGATTGTTGGACATGCGTATTAAGTGTCATAACGATAATTGATAATATTTCTGATTAGCAAACAAATGGATGGTTTATGATTTTATATAAAATGTTCGGATCATGCATATTTTGACTTGGAGGATATTTATGTCTACAATGGATTAATCTAAATGAATATTTGGTACCCTAGAAAATGATGTATAATAATATTTTCACTCCTGAATACTTGAACCCGCAAAATATGAAGTTTTTTATCCAGTTCTCTTGTGTCATCGAATCTTGCTTTTTTATGTTTGTCTGGTTCTAATACTTGAGTAATTATTGTTTCATAACTTGATTCCTCCCATTTCATGTTTGTAAAACCTACTCTTGTATATCTGAATCGATAAATTGTAACATGTTTTGATATGTTAGTAATCTTTAATATGATTCATTTAACTCGATAATATCATAAACAAACATTGAAAGACATCGTTTAATTGGTGCAACTCTTTACTTACATGTTCACGGCAAGCAAAAATTTTTCTAATAAGACTTGCACTTGAACTTGAGTGTGAACCATGTGTACCCACCAAAAAAACACTTACACACTTCATTGATTACAACTTATGATATTACATGATTAATTATATGTTATGCTCTGGAGTAAGTTTAATTTCAAGTTATTTTTGTTTGGCTATTTTACTTGTCTGTCTTGTTAGTTTTGCTTCATTGAAAACTGATACATATATATTTCTGTTTATCTTGCTAGTTTTGTACTTTACCTTACTTATGTTATCAATGTTCTGAGGTTTTCCTTCTTATTTTGAATAAGCCTTAACGTCCATGCCTGCGTCGTCTGCTTCCTGAGCTTGATCTGCGCCAAACTTCAGGTTCTGTGTTTACGTTTCATTTCTTTTACTGTTAGACATTTCTTTTATGTAATAATTATAGTCAGTACATCATAGACAACTGCTAGGCTAAATATTATATATACTGGAATTTAATATTATTTGTATGTTCATTCATCTGAACCTTTCATTGCATGAAATTTATATCTGAATTTATATCAGAAGTTTTAATAAAATGTGCGTGCATCTATTTCTCATTATCATGTTTTAAAGCTTCCGCAAAAAAAACAATTATTTTCCTTCAAATTATTTTTTTAAACCTAATTACGTGTATCTCTGCTCCCGCCTTACAGGCATGAATTTTTTTTCAGCTCATGCCTGTGACATTATGAGTCGCCCCAAACGCACTCTGACTTTTATTGAGACGAGTCGTGACAAAAAGGAGACGCACAATTGGGGGTGGTCATCAAAAGGGCACTCAGAGGCCATAGTGGTTGCTACCACATAAATAATATCGACCTCAACGTTGTCTCGCAGAAACTCAGGTTGTCTCGAAATATGAAGGGGCCTCGAAGAACTCGTGTTCATAGAAGTCTCAATCTGACCCCTGGATTTCTCATTGGGTTAGGTAGGTAATAATGTGATCCTCCGCCCTTTGTCATAAAAGGCATGTGTTCGAGCAGCCGAAACATGTGACGTTGCAATCAAATAACCAAGGGCGTCCTAGCAACACATGTGTGACATCCATGAGAATGACATCGCACCAAACCCGATCCTTGAAGGAAGCGTTGTTGATCGGTACGAAACACCGTTGGGTAACCTGAATCGCCGTCTTATCTACCCAGGCGACCCGATTGGGGTGCGGGTGAGGCTTGGCCTTCACCTGCATGCGATCAAGACCCTATTAGGACACGATGTTCACACAACTCCCACTATCAATAACTAGTTTGCAAGAACCTCCTGCACTAGGAAAATATATATAGAATATGGTAGTGCGACGTCAATCCTTGTCTACACGCGGGGTGTGTAGAAGATGCCTAATCACTCCCATCTCTAAGGATCGCTCGGTGTCACTCTCCCGCCCCTACTTAACAGTGGCAGTGATATCCTCAATAACTTTCTCTCCCTCAACATCAGAACTGAGCTCGACCTCCTCAACAAGTAGAGTCCGCGTCGGACACTGGGCTGCGACGTGGTCTCTACCCGAACATCTAAAGCATAACATGCCTCTGGATCTGGGTTGATTAGTCATAGAGGCCTTGCCCTTCGTGTCCAGAGGGGCACGGGGCGACGCAGTAGGGGTGCTTGTGGGTGGGGAGGGATTCCTAAACAATGTGTGTCAGAGCTAATGGGGCCCTGCCTGGGTCCTGAGGAGCGTAGGTACTGATCCTACTCTGATGAAAGTTGATAAATCTACATCATGCTCTCGAGACGGTGGGGTATCAGCTCTCTACAAATATCGGACCGTAGGTCGGCCCTGAAACGAGACATCATGGCAATGGACTCCTTGATGCGTGGAAATCGGCAAGCGCACCGGTCGCACAAGTAATAAAATTTGGGAATAAATCCCCGAGTGTCGGTCTCTTGAGGAATGCAATTAGCATAGAGCGGCGACCGTTCAGAAAATATCGTTATAAGGGTTATACTTAGAAAAGATTAAAAAGGGGGCTTGTGAGATTGTGGTTTCTTGATCTAATAAACTAATTAAGGCTATGCGGGTCGAAGGCACCGCTTCGCAAGGTGAGGTGAGTATATCGGCCGCGATACCGAACTTCGGTTGGGCTAGTGGACGAAAAGCTAATGGATGGAAGTGTTCTTGTGCGGAGTGCAATCGGGTGAAACAAGGGTATGAAGTGGATGTGGAGTGGGCGAGGCGCATTCACAACACACAACTCAAAAGCAAATGAAAACTACAAACATCCACTTAGATATAGAGTAGAAAACGTAGTTCATTACAATATCAAATCATTTCATACAACGGAGGAGGGGAAGAGGAGTAAACCACTAGAGGGTGAAGGTCCACCGCAGGTCGTGGCCGGAATAGCGAGTTGTCAATCCACTTCCGGGCTCAGTCCGAGGAGGTTTCCGGTACCAACGAGCTGTCACCTCGAAAGCCTTTGAGTCCGTTCTCTAGGTCGTCTTCTTCTCCAACTCCGGTGGAAAGCTTGGAGTTGAGGTCATCAATGGCCGGGAGCTTTGCCGGAGGGTTTGGAAAGCTTCGGAATCACCGGCTACGGACTCCCGATGAAGGTGGAGGTGGATGGAGCAGCTGGAGAAGTAAAACGACACTTCCCGTGCACTCTCCAATCGCAGAAATGACCAGCGTTTCCCTAATTGCGGAGCAGACCCTTAAATACGGAGGCAGAATAAGCAAAGCGCACGATCAGTGGTCGTGCGCAGTGAGTCCAGTGATCGTGCGCAGTGTTCCTGCATCGTCGTGGTCTCCCGAGCGGTTCCGGAGCACGCACACGACCCATGCACCAGCAGAAGAGGCAGATAGGGCACCAAAAGTGCACACCACATTCTCAAGACACGGCGAGAAAACAAGTAAAACAAACGGAAATACAGAAACATCTAAAGCACACAGAAAACGGGCCTAAAGTGCACTTAATCATGAAATAGGCAAGTAAGCAAATATAAGCAGTTATAGCTCTCAAGTGCAGTGCTAAGACGATAAAAATAGCCCAGATGAGTCCAAAATCAGTGTAATATTTGGACTCATCACTCCTCCGCAATATCGCTCCTCACGGCGAGATCATCGAATCGAGCCATGTACTTAGTAATGGAAAGTGTCCCCTGGAGTAGGTCGTATAACTGGTCCAATAGCTGCTCTCTATAGGAAACGGAAAAGTACTCATTCTTCAATCCATGTTTCATATCTTCCCAACTAATAGGGTAATAACCTTCCTTACTGGCTGCTCTCTCAATGCTGGTCCAGAATATTTTGGCATGCCCAAGCAATTTTATCTTGGCAAACCAAACACACCGCTAATTGTTCATGTCGTACCACTCAAAATATTAGTCCATATTGAGGAGTCAATTGCTAAAAGCCGTCGAATCCCGACGACCATCGAAGGTGGGAGCGTCAAAACGAATATGACGAGTGATGTCGTAGGCCTGACCACCTCTCCGTGGATTGGGATAATCCTCGAGATAATCATCATGGGCGTAATTATATCGAGCGGGCGGGAGGCCACTCTCTCTCTAACCCAGGGAATAATAATCATCACGGTGATGGTCGCGGCGACCGTGTGGGGGCACATGATCTCTAGGGTCAAACTGAGGTTGACGGGACACACGATACTCATCACGCTGGTGTGGGTGCCTACATGAGTCAGAGCTTGTTTACGCCCAAATGCATGATCGGGATTTCGCCACACCGGCGGTGCTGGGGCCCAGAGATATCATGACAGTGACAGTTTACAGGAGGTTGACCATCCATCGGACGCTGGTCGGGACAAGGAGGAACATCGGGATCATCCTCAAGAGAGTCATCGTGTTGTGCGGGAGTGTCCCTCACATTCTCTAAGTGATCTAAATGGAGGTTCACCTCGGCAAGCTCATGAAGCACATCGTTAAACTGGGTGCCTAAAGTGTCCAAACGATCTAGAACACGGCGTTGAAACTCGGCAAAAGTGGAACCAGAATTCGAGCTCGTTGCTCGGTTGTCGGTGACTAGAGGATCTAACATGCTGGATCTAAAAACCCTACCACTACGGAGCATGCAAGCTGCCCAACCTGGTTCTGAAATCCAAGACTACTGGGACGGGGATGAGAACTTGACATGTTAACCCTAGTCTATATGCAATGATACCGTCGGTGACGGCGACAAATTAATACGAACAAGAAAATAATCAACCCACGCAACAATATTTAGAAACAGAAAAACATTCAGTTAGTTAAGCAATTAACAGCTTTCCTCCGCTCGAAGAGACAAAGCAAAGAGCGCGACAAAAGAGTCCCACCTGCAAATCACAAGAGATTCGAGAAGATCTATCCACTGGCAATAAAACAAACATAAGACTCAAACTAATAATAATGCTGAAAATAATCGTCCAATACAACAAGTGACTCATCGAATAGAGGGGTTGTCCAAGGCAATGGAGATTTTGAAGATGAAAGCGCTTTGACGACGATCCAATGTTGAAACGGAGGCGGGGTGACAATGTCGACGACTGGATTTGGCGGTAGGAAGCGGAATCGGGCCAAAAATGAGTAGATCCGGCTAATATAGAGGTGGATTCAGGCAACAGGAAGATGGATCTGACGATTTGGAGCGGATCCGGGCTATGGGAGGTGGGCCAGGTGGATGTGAGTGGATGGATCTGGGTTGGACAGCCTAGATCTGGGCAGATCTAGTGAGGAGGGGGTGATAGGAGGTGGTTCCACGGAAGGGGGCGGGGGGGGGGGGGGGGTAGCAAAACGAACGGCAGTAGGCAGTCAGATTGGTTGTCGTAGGCTGGGAAAAGGAGCAACAACGATTGTAGAGGGTGGGGAGGTCGGTGGTGGTGGTTATTGGGGTGGAGGGATGAGCGGCGGCTGAGATTAGGGTCAGGAAAGAGGCGGTTGTGAGGAGGGAGGAAACAACAAAATAACGGCTATGAGGGGAGTATGGGGCAGCCGTATGGGGTTGGAGGTGGGAAAAAGGTGTCTAGGATTTGGTAATACCTTGGGGAGGAAGATAAGCACCTAGGAATCGTCACTTAGGGTTCCACGGAGTCAGCACCGTAGGATAATCACGGGATTCCGGGAATGAACTCTCCAAAATCTGCAATAACCCTAAATAGCCCACTAACACTCTATTTATAATAAAGAGAAAATTAGGATATCCCACCATTGACGACTATGATTGGTTGAAGGTAGAATTACATCAAAATGAATGCAAAAATAACAAAGTAATATATGAAATTGGTTCGCAACGAGGATCCGGACGCATCCACGGAGTCGGATCTGCGGTCCGATCAAGTCTTCCTGCGTGAGTGCACGAACGTGGGTTACAGCTTACGACAAACCCCTCCTGGTGCATGCTCTGATGAATCTGCATCAGTAACTTAATAGGATATCGAATTATCGTCTAGTAACTGCAATCGAACGGAGCAATGGAATGTTAGGGATTGGAATAAGAATGAACTGAATTTTTGGGTCAAACAATCTATTTTTACCCAGCAGAGAAATGGAAAAGGGCTGATTCAGTAAGAGTGAAAAGTACTTTCCAATGCAAGGTCGAGCGATGGATAGAGCCTTCTCAAATGACCTGGCTTTTTGTGTGAAGGGATAACAGAGATGTTGCTTTTCGAAGTGAGAATCCTTCTCCGGTCCGTGGGAATGCAAGCATGATCGTGGTGAGGTATCGGTCGCCCTCATCGCTGGAGAGTTTTCATCGATGGAAAGCCAACGTCGTGGGAGAGCCCTCTTTGCGGGAGTTCTTCAAGGAAGAGGAGCCACAGAGGCATATTGATTTTGGGGATCTCCGACTCGACGGGTCGCGGGGGAGAAGCAGTGAAGGGGAAAATGCATGAAGAGGAGTTAGGGTATCGTGGAGGAGGGCTATTTCGCGCAGGTTGAGTGGGCAGGGGTATTGGCTGATCAGTTTTGATCGAACGAGTGCACGGTATATTGCTCTGATCAGACGGTTGAAATGAATTTCATGGTTTTTAGGAGGACTATGATGGTCACATAAGTATTTCTTTTTATAATAAGGGCAAGTTCTATCGTGCTACGATTAGACCAGCGATGCTTTATGCTTCAGAGTGTTGGACAGTGAATTGTGTACATGAGCAAAAAATGGGAGTTGCGGAGATGAGAAGGCTTAGGTGGATGTGTGGACACACGAGACTAGATAGAATTAGGAATGAATGTATCAAGTATAAGATAGGAGTAGCACCAAGTGCAGAGAAGATGCGAGAAGCTTGATAAGATGGTTTGGACATGTGCAAAGGAGACCATTAGAGGCACTTGTTGGGCGTTGTGAGAGTCCAGTCACTAGGCATGTTAAACGAGTAAGGGATAGACCATTAAAGACTTGGAATGAAACTATAAGGAAAAACATGATGTACTTAGGCATTAGTGAGATTATGACACAAGATAGGACACAATGACGACAAAGGATCCATATAGCCGACCCCGCAATAGTGGGATAAAGGCTTGAGTGTTGTTTATATATACATAGATACATACATATATATATATATATATATATATATATATATATATATATATATATATATATATATATATATATATATTTCAAAATATGAGTTTTTTGCTGAAAGAGGTTACCGTTTTGGGGCATGTTCTTAATAGAGATGAATTATTCATAATTCCTCAGAAATTTGAAACAATTATGAACTGTCCAAGATCAGCAAATGTAACTTAAGTACGAAGTTTTCTTTGATTGTTGAGCTATTATAGAAAGTTTGTCAAAGTCTTTCCAAAAAATGCTTTGTCATTGACAAAGATGTTACGAAAAAATGTGGTGTATAAGTGGATGATGTGTATCAAGATGCATTTTCTTCCTTTGGTGTGTACAATAGGTTGTAAGGACTCTTAATGTGACAAATTAGGACCACCTATTTCTACACAACCATATCAAAAGCACCTGCCAATAATTAACATGTGACCAACCAAATGCTTAACAGCTAAAAAACAACCTCCATTCCCTGGAAAGAAACATGAAAAATAGAATGATGGATTATGGATAAAATTTGAGATCATTGACCAGGAAGGTAAGGCTAATACGATTCATGAATCTGTGCATGAGCAATCAGCGAAAACAGGGTTTGCTCTCCCGTGGGCCCAATCTTTAGTTTACCCCTCGCTCTCTAGCCTTAGTGAGTTGAGACCTCTCTCCACTAGGCACTAGCTTACCTTTGTCTGATCCAAATCCCCTCCTCTTTCTCTTCAATCCCCACCTCCTGAGGTCTTTCAGCTTCATCAGACTCGCTATAGCTAGGTAAGAACCCATTGAAGTGCTGGATGAAGCTTGGAGTAGCCTTATTGGAAAACACAATGGAGGCGGTAATTGGGACTTCATGAGAAAAGTCAAGATGCGTGGAAGCATTCTTAATAAGAATATTCAGCAAAATAGTAAAATCACCCAGCAAATCACAGCTAGCAGGTAAGGAGAAACTCAGAAATTGGCATTAATATGGGACTTAGAAGACCTTCCTAAGAGCAGAGCTCTGAACCGAAGAATCAAAAACTGAGAGGGAAGTTCCCAACTCAGCCGTACAGCAAAACAATAAGAAAACCAAACCGGTTCAGTTTCTGTACATCACCCTAGATAGAAGCTCAACTAATTATATCACAGCATAACAGAGCAATTACAAAAATACCTCTCAACCCAAAAATGATCATAACAACACATTCCACTTCAACAGACCCTTGTCCTCAAGGAACTACAAAATACGGGTAGCGCTTTCGGAACACCCATAGATCTTCCCATGTTGCCTCCTCCTCCGAGTCGTTGAGCCAATGTACGAGCAATTGAGTGATCACCCGACTGCTGTGAGGCACCACACGGCGGTTCAATATCGCGACCGGTTCTGCCATCAAATTACAATCCCGATTAACTGTTGATGGCAGCTGCACTTGCTGATCCGGAAGCTCTCCTTTATGCGCCCGCAATTGAGAGATGTGAAAAATGTGATGAATCTCCTCCTCCGAGTCGTTGAGCCAATGTACGAGCAATTGAGTGATCACCCAACCGCTGTGAGGCACCACATGGCAGTTCAATATCGCGACCAGTTCCGCCATCAAATTACAATCCCGATTAACTGTTGATGGCAGCTGCACTTGCTGATCTGGAAGCTCTCATTTATGCGCCCGCAATTCAGAGATGTGAAAAATGTGATGAATCTTGGCATCGATGGGTAAATCCAACCGACAGGCGATGACACCGGCGCGCTCTAGCACTCGAAAGGGTCCAAAGAACTTCGGCGAGAGCATGTAAAACCCGTGTGGGCGGACACTTGTTTGTTTGTACGGCTGAATTTGAATGTAGACACGTGCTCCCACTTCCGGAGTCCTCTCTCGCCTCTTCCTGTCCGCCATCACCCTCATACGGTTTTCGGCTTGCATCAAATTAAACTATCCACCTCTTCCGCATGTGCTTCCCCAGATATGTATGGAGAGTGCAATGTCGGTTCTTGCCCATAGACCACTTGGTGTTGAAGCCAAAATTTGACTTCGACAAATGTTCGCAAAATAGGGGCGTAGCCGGCACCTACTTGGCCTAAGCTCCGACCTCCGACTGGTCGTGAAGGACTAAGAAAAACTGGCTCAAAGCCGCAGCAGGGAGGTCTCACCGCTTACCCGGAAGGTCACAGAGAGCTTCCCCTCCAAAGCCAAAAGCTGGGCTTGGAGTTGCTCAAAAGACAGTGCCGATGATTCCCCTTAGGAGTCTTGAAAAGTCCCTTCTGAAGAACCCCTATGGGCTTATTTATAGATTTCAGAATCTGAACTGCCAATAACAAAACTGCACCGGTCTGATATTACCAGGGTACCCTTGGCTTGGTCTGCCAACAGCCAAACTCCGCTGTTCTGAGGAGCTATGTGCAGTCCACTAAGGGTAAGAGGGTAAAAATACCCGGGGTAGAAGAGTAAAAACCCCTGTTTGACAGGGAAATATGAAAAAGGCCTCTTCTCGCCTTGGCGAGTGGAAAAGCCCCTGCCGGCGAGAGGGACCCCACTGCCCGTCTCGCCGGCGCCTCTCGCCCTTTGCTGTGAGATCTTCTCGCTGCTGGAGTCTCTCTCGCCTCTGGGGACCCTCTCGCCTCTGGGTGGGGTATCTCGCCCATTGGAGAGTCAATCATCTCGCCGCTTGCGAGTGGACCCCCTGGTCCCATTTGCCCATCTTGACCTATTTGCTTCTTGAGGGCTCTCTGCGAGCCCGAGGTTGTACACAGTCCCCGCTCTTTTTGAGATTATTCTAAGCTCGAAAAGAATGTTCAACCAAGCCTCGTTATTTAAGGCGCATTAAAAAACGTATTTATGAGGAATCTTTTGAGGCCCCCACCGGGGCCTATAAATATATGACTCCTGCCCCGCACACCTGGCGCCCTGCTCTGCATATTCTTCTTCCCTATCTTGAGTTCTTTTGGTATGACGCACAACCAGAGCTTCCGTGAACGTCTCGCACTGGTGCGAGAGAAGCACAAGGCCAACGTGGCTTCTTTTACCTCTTCTTTAGTTCGCCCTCTCCCCCCGTCGTCTCGCCTAAAAAAGACGAAGGCCGGTGGTCCATCACCTGCCGCAGGAGATCTGTCTCGCGTCGCTTTGGAAACCATCCTCACTCCTCATGCGCCTCCTAAGGAAAAAGAGGTGGGTACTTGCTTTTACCACTGTTATCTCCGCGACCGGGTGCTCTCTTTTGCTGACTAGTGTTTTCTCAGGGGGCTCTCGTGGTTCCGCAGCCCCCGAATAGTCCGCGAGATGGTTCTGCTGCCCACTGCGAGGAGTTCGATTCGCAGCCCTCTTCTACTCCCCCAACTACTCCCAGCGAGAGGAGGAACGACCCTTCCCCGGCCGCCGATACCTCTCGCCATCCTGGTAAGGGACCTTCCCTCGCCCTTTTGAATCCCCTTCGCTATTCTCACTCCCTTCTGCGAGTGCCTCTTCCACCTTGCCTCTGCACCCCTTGCGCAGATTCTCGGGCCAACTCTCCTATTGAGGAGCAGCCAAAGCGACTCTCCGTCTCGCCTCCTCCTGTAGACGGGATTGAAGACTATCTGGGTGACCCTTCAAATCCAACGGAGATGAAGCGCAAGACGGCTGAGCTTTTCCGGAAGCACGCGCGCATCATCCACTCCTTGACGCTGGATAAGCAGGCCGCGGAGAAGCGCATCGAATCGCTGGAGAGCGAATGCGCTCGCCTATCTTCCGGAGCTAATGCCGAGCTAGATGTCGATGGTACCAACCCCGAGGCCATCATTAATGAGACCGATATGCAGCTCCGTCTCGCGCGCCGCGGTCTTGAATCCATTCGCTCCTTCCACTCGCGGAGTAGACCTCCCCGTGGGGGAGCTCGCGGTGGCCGCTGGGAATGGCGCCCGTACTGAAGGATGTCCGTCTCGCTATTTGTCTTTTTCTTCTTCTCGTAAAAGCTGTAATAACAGTAGTCTTGCCAAAGTGTGTAGAGAACTTGGTGCCCGCGGGACGATCTCCGGGATATATATATTTTTATTACTTAATTTTTCATTCCTTTAACTCTCCTTTTAATTCATGCTATATATATATATATATATATTTCCTGATTGCGCCGATCGAGATTTATGAGAGAGAAAAGGACATCGACTCTTCCTCTCCCCTTATGTTTTTTTCCCGTCCATTAATCATTTGTTATGTATCGGTTATAAATATGCCTAATCCGGGATTAGATACCGCACTTTCCACTTCCGCTGTTACCCAAGCTCTTGGCTCTCAGACCCTTCCGTCTCGCCGGCCCCTCTCGCCTTCCTCTCTTGGATCTCTCGCCAATTTCTTCCTTTGTCTCGTCGAAGACAATTTCGCCAAAGAAAATGGGTAAGAAGAAGGTTGAGGAGGGTGAGGGGCGCAGCCGCTGTGGGAAGAGGTTTACCGACCATGACTTCCCGCTCGGCAGGCTCCCCCAAGAAGATCACGATAGGTTTGCCCGCGAGTACCTGGGGGAAGGGGTCGAGTCGCGTCCCCCCAAAGTCGGCGAGTGCATCAATACTTACTACCCGGGGGAACTCGCCTTCCCCGTCTCGCATTTCGAGGCGGGGTTGCGGCTGCCCCTTTGGCCTGAGGTGAAGCAGGTCTTCAAATACTTTGGTGTCGTCCCAGCACAGTTCAACCCTAACGCCATCTCGGTGTTGATCGCCTTCGCCTGCTATATGCGCCGGGAGCGCATCGAGTTCAGCTTGACGGCCTTCCGCAAGCTTTTTATCTACCATGCCAACGCCGATGGCGTCTCGTACTTTACTGGGCAGGGGCTTAAGGTATGCGAGACGCCCAACAAGAACCACCATTGGCTTACTCGATTCGTCTTCATCCGGGGAGACCGAGCTGACTTCGGCGGCATCCCTCTCGCGTCGGTTTCTCCGCCAGAGAGTTTCTACGCCACTCCCCAAGTCAGTGGCCCAGAGAAGCTGTTGTGCGAGTACTTAGTCGGCAAGAATTTCGAGGTCAACTTCTTGCGGCGAGGTCTCGACTCGCTTCTCCCAATGCTCCCGGGCGAAGGTATTCTTATCTTATCCTTTCGTTCTTCTCTTCTCGCTTATTTGTCGTTTCGCTTCTTTATAACCCCTGCTTGCTTTTAGGTGATCGAATTGTTCCAGCGCTCCCTCCTTACAAGAGTAACATCCACCCCGCAAAGGGTCTTGATCTCGCCAACGCAGCGGCAGAGGCGGCGAGAAAGTCCCTGGCGGCCATCCCGCCGAAGAGGCCCGGAGACGACACGGTCCCCTCTCGCTCCAGCCCTCCCAAGAAGAAAATGAAAAAGGTTGTAGTTATTTCCAAGGAAAGGAAGAAAGCTCCCCAAGGGAGCCCTATTTCTATAGGGGAAACTCCACCGCCCCTCTCGCCTAGCCACCAGGCCGTCTCGCCTACTCGCGGGACGGTACTCCCTGATCAACCTGCCGCCGCCTCCAACCTGTCTGCTACGGGATCCAACCCGCGAGCTGCTGCTTCTGAACAGGCGGCTGCCACCTCCTCTCGCGAAGGCGACTCCTCTGGCCGTCCCGCCCCCTCCTCTCATATGAATTACAACCTGGGTCCCGTGGTTCATGATTCCGTCGGCGACCCGGTTCTGTTGTTGGGGCGGGACGCCAACCGTGTGTCCATCTCCACCCTCCTTCCGCCTTGAAAGGAGCAAGAGGTCCCTACCAGCCATGCCTTCGCCATAGGGTACGGCCTCTATGGCGGTCTTGACGCCGTTTCGCCTGAAAGCGAGTCCACCAAGGATCTTGTGCTAAAAACTTCCCATCACCAAATGCGGGCCTTGGAGTTCTCGCACCGCTCCTCTCGCCGCCTCATTTACATCAATTCAAAGTGGAAGGCCAACGAGGAGAACCTGGAGGCGGAGCGGGAGAAGTCCATCGGGCTAGCGAGAAGGTTATCTGATGCCGAGTCCCTCCTCGCGAAGGCCCAAGGCGGTGTGGTAAGCCATAACTTTTTCCTCGGGTCTTTTTCTTTTCCCATCATTCTTGGCTAATTGCTAGGTCGTCCCGCAGGATGCCGAGACGGCGGAACAACTGCGCTCGCGCGTGGCGGCTTTGGAGGAGGAGGTCCGGGTATTGACAGCTGAGAACGCGCGCCTTCAGGCTGATGCTGCGTCGTCGTCTCGCCGCGAGCCCTTCCGGACACCTCCGCCACATTACTCTTACGAGGAAGTCGAGGAGCAGTGTCGAGACGCTGGTGTCCGTGCGGCAGAGCTGGTGCTGCAAATGATGAAGGATCTGGGGGTAGTGAAGGATGAATCCGAGACTGTGACTGCGCGCGACTTGGTCCCTGAACTTTATAGCGAGGAGAGCGATGATTCTTCATCTGGCGAGGAGGACTGATGCGCCGCCTCCAAGATTTAGAATCACTCTCTCCTCCTTTCATTGTTGTAAAAACTTTAAACCATATTTTTGTGGTATCTGCCAAGTGACGAGCGAGTGCTCATTTTTGTTCTCTATTTTTGTTTTCTATTTTGTGAAGTTAATCCCTGGTTTGTTCCGGCCTGCGGGACGGTGCTGCCGCTTCGTCTCGCCGCGTAACCTTTCCATATCTGTCTTTTTTATGTTTTACGCGAGACGGCTTCTCGACGCGCTTACGGCCGCGAGATGACGCAATACCTTGCCTTGCGAGTGTCCTTTCGCTAGCGGCGAGACGGTCCTAAAAAACCATCCGCTGCGAGTGCCGCCAGCTGCCTTACTCCACACCCCTTGTCCTTAGTTTATTTTTCGTTCCCTAGGACTAAGCTGAGTAATGTCGCTTAAGGAGACTTTCCCCCCATCTAGCCTGCGCAGCGGGTCTACCTGGGGCCGAGCCGAGCTCGGGGTGCCGATGAAGATCTCAAACCAAAACCTATCTCCCACAGGCGAGCCTTCGAACCTGCCAGCTAGATGAGAGCCTGCGCAGCGGGTCTACCTGGGGCCGAGCCGAGCTCGGGGTGCCGATGAAGATCTCAAACCAAAACCTATCCCCCACAGGCGAGCCTTCGGACCTGCCAGCTAGATGAGAGCCTGCGCAGCGGGTCTACCTGGGGCCGAGTCGAGCTCGGGGTGCCGATGAAGATCTCAAACCAAAACCTATCCCCCACAGGCGAGCCTTCGGACCTGCCAGCTAGATGAGAGCCTGCGCAGCGGGTCTACCTGGGGCCGAGCCGAGCTCGGGGTGCCGATGAAGATCTCAAACCAAAATCTATCCCCCACATGCGAGCCTTCGGACCTGCCAGCTAGATGAGAGCCTGCGCAGCGGGTCTACCTGGGGCCGAGCCGAGCTCGGGGTGCCGATGAAGATCTCAAACCAAAACCTATCCCCCACAGGCGAGCCTTCGGACCTGCCAGCTAGATGAGAGCCTACGCAGCGGGTCTACCTGGGGCCGAGCCGAGCTCGGGGTGCCGATGAAGATCTCAAACCAAAACCTATCCCCCACAGGCGAGCCTTCGGACCTGCCAGCTAGATGAGAGCCTGCGCAGCGGGTCTACCTGGCGCCGAGCCGAGCTCGGGGTGCCGATGAAGATCTCAAACCAAAACTTATCCCCCACAGGCGAGCATTCGGACCTGCCAGCTAGATGAGAGCCTGCGCAGCGGGTCTACCTGGGACCGAGCCGAGCTCGGGGTGCCGATGAAGATCTCAAACCAAAACCTATCCCCCACAGGCGAGCCTTCGGACCTGCCAGCTAGATGAGAGCCTGCGCAGCGGGTCTACCTGGGGCCGAGCCGAGCTCGGGGTGCCGATGAAGATCTCAAACCAAAACCTATCCCCCACAGGCGACCCTTCGGACCTGCCAGCTAGATGAGAGCCTGCGCAGCGGGTCTACCTGGGGCCGAGCCGAGCTCGGGGTGCCGATGAAGATCTCAAACCAAAACATATCCCCCACAGGCGAGCCTTCGGACCTGCCAGCTAGATGGGAGCCTGCGCAGCGGGTCTACCTGGGGCCGAGCCGAGCTCGGGGTGCCGATGTGGATACCATTTCCTGTCATTAGGACTTCACGACAAATAGTGAACAAGAAATAATTTGAGAAGTATATTATATTGATTATGCTTTGAGTACATATCTTCTGCTCTCCCTTCTCATGGGTAGAAGCGTTTTAAGTCATCCCCACTCCAGGAATGGTTTAAGGTCCTACCCTCCACATCCTGGAGGTAGTAACCCCCCGCTTTCAACACTCTCTCTACAATATAAGGTCCCTCCCAATTTGGATTGAGCTTTCCCACCGGGGCGGACCTCCCTGCCGCATCAACCTTTTTTAGTACTAGGTCTCCTTCCGCGAATTGCTTTATCCTGATATGCTTGTCGAAGTGTTTTGTCATTCGACGCTTGATCTCTTCTTGTCTGATGGCTGCTACGTCTCGCAGCTCCTCTGCCAGGTCTAGTGAGAGGCGCATGCCTTCCTCGTTTTCCATCCTCCATGCCTCGTCTCCATCACCTGCAGCCGCAACTCGTGGGGATCGGACCTCGAACTCCACCGGTAGTACCGCCTCACATCCATGGGAAAGCTTGAAAGGAGTCTCGCCAGTGGCCGTGTTCGGGGTTGTTCTCAGAGCCCACAGGACCGAGGGGAGCTGCTCTACCAAATTCCCTCTCAGATTCTCCACCTTCTTCTTTAGCAAGTTAACGATAATCTTGTTTGCCGCCTCCACCTGACCGTTGCTCCTGGGGTGGTGGACGGAGGCAAACCTGAGGTCGATGCCCAGCTGAGTGCAGAAGCTGATGAACTCTTCACTAGCAAACTGGGGGCCGTTATCCGTGACGATGGCCTGAGGCAGCCCGTGCCTGCAGATGATCTCCCCCCAGACGAAGTTCCTGATGACTTGGGAGGTCACCTTTGCTAGCGCCTTAACCTACAGCCACTTGGAGAAGTAATCTATCATAACCAGGAGAAATCTTCTTTGTCCACTAGCTGGGGGGAAAGGCCCAACTAAATCCATCCCCCAAATGGCGAAGGGCCATGGTGTTGTAATGCTCCGGAGCCTTTGAGTCGGCAAGAGCTGGAGGGGGGCGTAGAGCTGGCATTTTCGACATTTCCTTGCAAACTCTGTCGCGTCCTTCCTCATGGTGGGCCAGAAGTACCCCTGTCTGACCACCCTTGCCTCCAACGTCCTCCCTCCGGAATGACTACCACATTCCCCGGAGTGCACCTCCTCCAGAATGTGTCTGGTCTCCTCCTCCGTCACGCATCGAGCTAGGAGACCCGAAAGCATCCTCCGGTGTAGCCCTCTTTCATGCATGAGATAATGAGCCGCCTTATGGCGAAAGTTTCTTG
The DNA here is from genome assembly GCA_039583875.1 of Platanthera guangdongensis. Classification (NCBI taxonomy): domain Eukaryota; kingdom Viridiplantae; phylum Streptophyta; class Magnoliopsida; order Asparagales; family Orchidaceae; genus Platanthera; species Platanthera guangdongensis. The sequence goes on along the minus strand of CM077151.1, from coordinate 1,345,015 downwards.
CCTCCTTGACCCCCTCAGGGAGGGTTCCTGTCAGAAAGAAGGTAACGAAAGGATCTACCCACGAGGGCCGCCGATCCACCTCCATTAGCTCCCCCTCTTCGATCACTGGATGGAATAGATCAGTCAGGGCACCCCCTTCCCAAGGTCCGAACTTAGCCAATCGATCGGCAGCAGCGTTCTCTTCTCTGGGGACGTGCTGGATGGAGAACGTCCGGAACCCCCCGATGATTGTCCTCACCCTGGACAAATATTTCACCAGGGTGGGCTCCCGAGCCTCGAATTCTCCACGTATCTGAGATGCCACCACCAATGAATCTGTGAAAACCTCAACGTCCTTAATCTCGAGCTCCTTAGCCAAGCGAAGGCCGGCTATCACTGCCTCGTATTCTGCTTGGTTGTTGGTTGTGGGGAAATGCAAGGCGACTGCTTGTTTTATGGTTACCCCCTGAGGACTTGTTAGTACCACCCCTGCTCCAAGGGAGTGCTTTCCCGAGGCCCCGTCGACCATTATCTTCCATGCTTCCGGTGGCCTCGGCCCCGACCTCCGCGACGTAGTCTGCCAAGAAGTCGGCCACCACCTGTGCCTTAATGGAGAGCCTTGGTACGAACGAAATGTTGAATTCACTCAACTCGATAGACCACTTGGTCAGCCTACCCGAGTGCTCTACTCCTTCAAAGATCTTTCGGAGAGGATGGTCCGTCACCACCCTAATCGAATGTGCTTGGAAATATGGTCAGAGCTTCCTGGCTGAAACAATCAAGACGTATGCCAGCTTTTCTAGGATAGGGTAACGAAGCTCCGTCTTCCTTAGGATCTTGCTAACATAATAAATGGGCAGCTGCTTTTTTCCCTCTTCTCTGACTAGGACGGAGCTCACCGCCTCTGCTCCCACTCCTAGGTACACGGTCAGATCTTCCCCCTCTTTTGGGCTTTGAAGCAGAGGAGCCAGGGAGAGTTGCTCCTTCAACTTTTGAAAAGCTTCTTCGCACTCCGTGGTCCATTCAAATCTCTGATTCCCTCGTAGCACTTTAAAGAAAGGTGAGCACTTCTCTCCTGACCTGGAGAGGAATCTGCTAAGGCCGGCCAGCTTTCCTGTCAAGCGCTGCACTTCCTTAGCGTTTCGCGGTGATTCTAGCTCCAGAATGGCTTTTACTTTATCAGGATTAGGTTCTACCCCTGCCGGGGTCAGAAGGTGCCCAAGGAATTTTCCACGACTTGCCCCGAAAACACATTTTAAGGGGTTCAACCTCATTTTGAACTTCCTCAAGGTGGCGAACGTCTCCTCCAGGTCCTGGAGATGCGAGTTCACTCCCTTGCTCTTTACCATGAGATCATCAACGTAGACTTCTAGGTTCCGACCCCTATGGCTCTGGAAAACTCGATCCATCATCCGTTGGTATGTCGCTCCCGCGTTTTTTAACCCAAAGGGCATCATGTTATAACTAAAGCACCCTTCCCTTGTGATGAAGGAGACGTCCTTGACGTCAGGAGGGTGCATCCGGATCTGATGGTAACCTGAAAAAGCATCCAGAAAACTCATAATAGAAAAACCGACGGCTGAATCAACCAGCGCGTCGATTCGAGGCAGGGGGTAGCAATCCTTAGGGCATGATTTATTTAATAAAGAAAAGTCGATACACATTCTCCATTTTCCTCCCCCCTTCTTCACCATTACTACATTGGAGATCCAGTCTGGATACTGGATCCCTGAGATGAAGCCCGCCTCCAGGAGCTTCTTGACCTCCTCGCGAATGGGCTCCTCCAGCTTGCTGGCGATGACTCTCATCTTCTGACGTATGGGGCGAGTGCGGGGGTCCAGATTTAGGCGGTGGCAGGCTACGTCCGCATCGATGCCCGACATGTCTGCCGCGCTCCAAGCGAAGACGTCGACGTTGCTCTGAATGCAGGCCCGCATCCGCTCCTGGTCTTCGGGGCTCAAGCCCCCGCTGATCCGCACCCTTTGTACCTGCCCCTGGCTGGTGTGGACCTCCATCTCCACCACTTCCTCGGCCACCTCCAGCCGCGACTGCTCCCAGTCGTCCCCTGCTTCTTCTTCCTGCTCCGGCTCTTCCTCCCCTCCTGCTCCCTCAACTTTCGTCACCTCGTCCTGCTGCATCTCAATTTCCATGCCCCCTCGGGCTTCCTCCTCAGCCCCTTCTCCTCCCACTTCCTCCTGCCTTCCCTTTTGTGGCTCCAACTCCCCGCTCCTCCGGACCTCCTGCACACCTCTTCTCTGCTCCCCCTCAATCTCCATGGCCCCCTCCGGGCTCTCTTGCTGCTGCTGCTCGGCCTCCACACCCCCTGGGCCTCCTGCACATCTCTTCCTTGCTGCTTCTCAGTTTCCTCTCCCCCGACTTCCTCTTCGGTTCCTTCTCTCGTTTCCTCTGGGCTCACCTCCTTTTCCCCGACTGCTTCTTCATGCGTTGCTATCTCTTTTTCCAACCTCTCTGCTTCTGCCATCCAAGATATGGTGTTGACCGCTGTGACGTAGCACTGTCTTGCCACTTTTGGATCCCCCCTGACCCCGACCTGCACCCCTCCATTGTTAAACTTGAGACATTGATGGAAAGAGGAGGGGACGCAGCGAAAGGCGCTGATAAGGGGACGCCCAAAGATGGCGCTGTAGCTGCTCGGGGCGTCTACAATCACGAACCGGCAGTTCCGTGACACGCCCCCAACCTCACGTGCAGCCCTACTCCCCCTTCCACTTCCTTTCTCTCCCCGGAGAATCCGAACAACGGTCCATCCGAGGCCAAGATCCTTTTGGTTTCCATCTGCATCTCATCGAAGGCCCTCTTAAAAATCACATTTACGGAGCTCCCATTATCCACCAGGATCTTGGAGACCGTAAAGTTTTCCACCGCTGTCTGGATCACCAAGGCGTCGCAGAACGGGTCCTCATACTCTGGCATATCTTCTGAAGAGAAGGTAATTTTTTCTAGCGGGGGTGGGGTTTGGGAGGTTGAGGCTACCCCCTTTCGGAACATGGTCTGGAGGCTCCCCTTCCGGGTGGCCTCGATCCCAATCCCCCCATGGATGACCCCGATTCCCCCCTGGGTTCCCACATCCACCCGGTCCTCGCACCTATCCTCTGCTTCCCCTTGCTGCACTTCCACGATCCTTATCGGCGGATCCTGCCTCCTCAATCCTCTGGCCTCTCTCATCTCCAAGAACTCTGGGCACGTGGCTGTTGCGTGACCTCCCTCCTGATGGAAGTCACAGAAAGGCAACGTCACCCCACCCCTTCTTCCTTCTCCTCTTCCTCTCCTTCCTCCTCCTCGAGCTCCTCTTCCTCGACCGATCCCCATTGCCTCCTGCTGATGCTGAAAACGATCCCTCACTCCCTGTCTCCATGCCGGTTGATCGAACCTCCTTGGCTCCCGGAAGTTATCTCTTCCCTGGAAGCCTCCTCCTAACTCCTGGGGGCGACCCTCATGAGGCCTCCAACCTATCCGGTTGTTCGGCTCTCCGGCCCCCCGATGATTCTGTCCTTGGTGTCCCTGGCCTCGGGGCTCCTCCCTCCTTCTCTCTTCTCTCTGCTCCCTCTACTCCTTTTGCTCATTTTGCTCCTTTTGCTTTCCCGCTTCTGTTTCCTTTGCGTCGTCCTCCGCCAACCTGGCTAACCTCCTTGCAAACGCCGGATTGGCCCTCTCAAAATCCGTCTCCTTCGCCGCCCTCTCCATAAGTTCCTCAAAAGAGAGGGGGGCACCCTTTTCAACTCCATGCTAAAGAAGCCTGGCCTCAGTCCCAGGGTGAATGCAAGCATCAGCGTATACCCAGGGACCTCCTAGACCTGGAGGATCTCCTCCTGAAACCGATCCACGTAGTGTCCCAACGTTTCATCCTGGCTCTGCCTTACCGAGAACAAGCACTCCGCCTCCTTCTTACGCTTCTTCGATGTTGAAAACCTCAATAAGAAACACCTCCGCAGATCCTCGAAACAATAGATCGATCTCGTCGGTAACTGATGGAACCAGTCTCGCACCTTCTCCTTCAAGGTGATTGCAAACAGTCGACACTTAAACACATCCGTCATCTGTCTTATCGAAACCACATCTTCAAACCACTGCACATGTTGTACCGGATCATCTTTCCCCGAGTAGTAAGACATGTCGGGCTCCCGGAACCCTTCCGGCACCGGAGCCGAGATGACGAGCTCACTGAACGGGCTCTCGCCGACTGCTTGCCGAGAGGGCACGTCTCGCGGCCTCGGCTGGCTGGCCTGATCTGCGAGACCGTGCCCAGGGAAGAGCTCTCGCACAGCTGCCTCCTTCTCGCCGTCTTCTGCAGGGATCTCCTTCCCGGGACGCTGGCCTGGGAAGAGCTCTCGCGCCGCCACGTCCCTCTCGCCGGCCTTCGCGGGGACCTCCTTCCCCGGGCGCTGACCAGGGCGTTCTCGCCTAAGAGCGGGACCACCTCGATCGGGACTTGAGGCGTCGCCCACTCGCTCCTTGCCGAGAAGGCCAAGCTTATGGTTTGCATGACCTCTCGCCTGAAGTCCTCCAGCATTTTCCTCGTCGCCTCTTCTACCTGGGAGGGGGAACCTCCAGAACCAGATCCTTCTCCTTCACCTCCTGCCATAGGACCAGACTCAGACTTTTCTTGAACCAGCTACTTCCACGCTCACCGCACCAGAACTGTTGAAGCCAAAATTTGACTTCGACAAATGTTCGCAAAATAGGGGCGTAGCCGGCACCTACTTGACCTAAGCTCCGACCTCCGACTGGTCGTGAAGGACTAAGAAAAACTGGCCCAAAGCCGCAGCAGGGAGGTCTCACCGCTTACCCGAAAGGTCACAGAGAGCTTCCCCTCCAAAGCCAAAAGCTGGGCTTGGAGTTCCTCAGAAGACAGTGCCGATGATTCCCCTTAGGAGTCTTGAAAAGTCCCTTCTGAAGAACCCCTATGGGCTTATTTATAGATTTCAGAATCTGAACTGCCAATAACAAAACTGCACCGGTCTGATATTACCAGGGTACCCTTGGCTTGGTCTGTCAACAGCCAAACTCCGCTGTTCTGAGGAGCTATGTGCAGTCCACTAAGGGTAAGAGGGTAAAAATACCCGGGGTAGAAGAGTAAAAACCCCTGTTTGACAGAGAAATATGAAAAAGGCCTCTTCTCGCCCTGGCGAGTGGAAAAGCCCCTGCCAGCGAGAGGGACCCCACTGCCCGTCTCGCCGGCGCCTCTCGCCCTTTGCTGCGAGATCTTCTCGCTGCTGGAGGCTCTCTCGCCTCTGGGGACCCTCTCGCCTCTGTGTGGGGTATCTCGCCCATTGGAGAGTCAATCATCTCGCCGCTTGCGAGTGGACCCCCCTGGTCCCATTTGCCCATCTTGACCTATTTGCTTCTTGCGGGCTCTCTGCGAGCCCGAGGTTGTACAACTTGGTATGCCGCCATTTTTATAGAGTTGTGATAAGTAGTGTTATACCAACATTCTACTAGTGATAACCAACTCGCCCAATTTTGTGGGCGCTCGAAACACATGCATCGCAAGTAGCTCCCAAGAAAACAATTGACAACTTCAGTTTAGCCGTCTGTTTGTGGGTGATATGTCGTGCAAAGCTTCAACTGCACTTGAAAAATATGAAATAACTCCTGCCAAAACTAACTAAGAAAAATCGCATCACGATCACTAACGATCGATGTCGGCAATCCATGTAAACACTATGGAATCCATAAAAATCTGAGCCACCCCCTCAGCGGTGTATGGATGTGATAGGGCGACGAAGTACGCTAATTTGCTCAACCGATCAACCACGACAAGGATCGTCGTTTTGCCTTCGCTCTTGGGTAAACCTTTCACAAAATCGAGAGAAATATCTTGTCAAATCATCGTCGGTATAGGTAAGGGTTGTAGCAACCTCATAGGTTTTTGCGTGTCCACCTTGCACTGTTGGCATACCACGCACTTCTGGATGTACTCATAAACTTCAGGTTTCATTTTTTTTTCCAAAAGAAAATATTTTTCACCTGTCGGTATGTGGAATGGATGTCGGAATGGCCACCTACGGCTCCATCATGGTACAGTTTCAACAGAGCCTCCTTCATGGTTGCGTCCCTCCCTACCACGAGCCAGCCTTTGCGCGTTAAGACATCGTTAACCCACTCAAATTTTGGATGCTTGGACTGGTCATGTTCCTTGTCGGCAATCAGTTGTTGGACAGTCGGGTCTCTTGCCCATGATTCACGGAGTTGTTGTATAATGTCCGAGTTAATTTTAACCAACATGCGCACCTCCGTCATCTCCCCTTCATACTTCCGTGAAAGAGCATCCACACATATGTTTTCTTTGTCTTGTTTATATGAGATGGTGTAGTCATATTCTTGGAGCATGGCCAAATACTTCTGCGGCGCTGGTGTCGCCAGCTTTTGATCAAGCAAAAATTTCAAGGTGTGTTGGTCGGTTTGGATGACGAAGGAGTTTCCCAGCAAATAGTGTTGCCAATGTTGCACGACCATGACGATAGCAAATAATTCTTTCTCATAAACCGACAAGAGGCAGTTCTTTTTGCCAAGCGCCCGACTGAAGAATACAATCGGTCTTTCTTCTTGCATCAATATCTCTCCCACCCCTGTCTCTGATCCATCAGACTCCAGGACGAAGGATTTGTTGAAATCCAGCAGACATACGACTAGTGGCCGCAACACCGTTTCCTTTAGCCGAACAAACGCCGCCTTTGCGGTCTCCGTCCACTTGAAAGTATTGAGTTGTAGCACGTCAGAAAGGGTTCGGCAAGGGCTCCATATCCTTGAATGAACTGCCTATAATAGTCAACCCGAGGAAACCACGTAATTTCTTCACTTTCGCTAGGCAGGGCCACTCCACTGTTGCTCTAATTTTGTCAGGGTCGGTTTCTACTCCCTTGCACGAGCTTATGTGGCCCAAATAGTGGACCTGCTGCAACCCAAAGTCGCATTTGGTTTGCTTGAGGAACAACCAATTTTGCCGCAAAATCCCAGAGGCAAACTGTAGATGCTTGAGGCGTTCCTCCCACGACCTGCTGAAAACAAGAATATCATCAAAAAATACCAAGAGGGAAACAACAACAACACAAAACTGTTTGCTTGCGGAGTTGCTCCTAAAAAACCTTGTTCATCAAGCATTGAAAGGTGGTCGGTGCATTAGTGAGACCAAAGGGCAACAACAACAAGACTCAAGCCTTTATCCCACTACAGTGGAGTCGGTTATATGGATCCTTTGTCGCCATTGTGCCCTATATTTTGTCATAATCCCACTAATGCCTAAGTACATCAAGTTTTTCCTTATAGTTTCATTTCAAGTCTTTTTTGGTCTACCCCTCCCTTATTTAACATGTCTAGTGACTAGACTCTCACAATGCCTAACAGGGGCCTCTAATGGTCTCCTTTGTACGTGTTCAAACCATCTTAGTCGAGCTTCTCGCATCTTCTCTGCAATTGGTGTTATTCTTGGCTTATCCCTGATACATTCATTCCAAATTTTATCCAGTCTCGTGTGTCAACACATCTACCTAAGCATTCTCATCTCCGCAACTCCCATTTTTTGCTCATGTACACAATTTACTGCCCAACACTCAGAACCATAGAGCATCGCTGGTCTAATTACAGTACGGTAAAATTTGAACTTAAGTTTTAATAGTACTTTACGATCACATAAGATCCCTGACGCGCCTCTCCACTTCAACCAACCCGCTTGAATTCCATGTGTCACATCTTTATCAATACCTCCGTTTTTTGAACTATCGATCCAAGATATGTGAAACACTCACTACGGGAAATATCTTGATCACTAAACTTAATAACGAAGTCATCCGTCCTTCTTGCACTGCTAAATTTAAGCTCCATATACTCCATCTTTGTTTTGTCCAACCTAAAACCCTTTTTTTCTAAAAAGTCTCGCCAAGATTCAAGTTTTGTGTTTACACCTTTGTGCGTCTCATCGACCAAAACGATATCATCCGCAAACAATAAACACCAAGGTATTGCTTGTTAGATATGTCTGATAAGCTCATCTAAGATAAGAGTAAAGAGATAAGGGCTTAAAGCTGAACCTTAATATAAGCCAACAGTGATACGGAATTCTTGTGTTAATCCTCCAGATGTTTTCACCCTTGTCACTGAATTTGTATACAATCTTTGATTATGTCAATGTATGATACATTTACATCTTTCTTTTCTAAGACTCTCCGTAAGATCTCTCTTGGAACTCTATCATAAGTCTTCTCAAGATCGATGAACAACATATGCAAATCTTGTTTTTTTTTCGGTAGTTGTCAATGAGTCTCCTCAAAAGATGTATAGCTTTCATGGTTGACCGCCCTGGCATGAATCCAAATTGATTTTCCGAGATGTTAGTCTCTCGTCTTACTCTTTTTCCTATTACTCGTTCTCATAGTTTTATGGTATGACTAATCAATTTAATTTCTCTGTAATTAACACAATTTTATATATCTTCTTTGTTCTTACTTTATTGGTCTGACATTCTCTTTAACTTCAGTATCTTATTGAAAAAACATGTAAGTCATAAAATTGTTTCATTCCCTAGATATTTTCATACTTCGATAGGTATATTATCTGGTCCAACCGCCTTTCCATTTTTCATCTTCTTTATGGCTTCATTTACCTCTAATACTTAAATTTTACGATAAAATATTATGTTTTTATACTACTCTGATTTACTTAACTCTTCTTATTTTAATTCATTGCCTTTTATTTCATTATAAAGTTGATAAAAGTATTTTTTTCATCGCTCTTTCATATTCACGTCATTCGTCAAAACTGTATCTGTTTCATCATTTATACATTTTACTTGACTTAAATTTCTTGTCTTTCTTTCTCTAGCTCGAGCAATTTTAGATGTCATGCTTTCCATCTTTGTTATTTAATCGCTTATAAAATTCTTTAGAAGTTTGACTTCTTGCACTTCCTCTTTCCACCACCAAGATTCTTTATTTGAGGGCGCACGACATTTTGATACTCCAAGTACGTTTTTTTCACTTATTCTTAAATATGAAAATATAACTTCTCATGAGACATTATGATCAACATATGGATCATCAACTAGTTGTACTATAACTATTGTCTTGAAAGCAACCTGTTTTTCCATCTTCAAGTTCCACCACCAATTGTTTTGGCAACATTTTTGTTTTTGTCTTAAATTTATTAAATTTAATTTGTAAGCCTAACACCACTAACACCGCCGGCGACCAAAAATTCATAGTGGTCTTGATGGGTGTGAAATGCAATTTTATGCGCGTTGGCCTTCGCCATACGCACTTGGTGATACCCCGCTCTCAAGTCAAGTTTGGAGAAGAACTTTGCACCGTGTAGCTCATCAATCAACTCTTCAATGATGGGTATCAGAAACTTGTCCTTCACTGTGTACTTATTGAGGTGGCGGTAGTCAATACATAACCTCTACGTACCGTCCCCCATTTTACTAACACCACTGGCGACGTGTACAAGCTTGAACTGTGTCGAATGATTCCGGTTTGTAGCATTTCTTTGGCCAATTATTCAATCACTATTTTTTGCAAGGGTGGGTAACAATAGTGTCGCAACTAAATGTTCACTTGCTCCTCCGTCAGTGAAATATGGTGCTCATGCTCACAAATGGGTGGTAGTTTTTGGGCTCCTTAAACAAGTCCTGGAAAGTGCCCAAGAGGGCATGTAGTTGCTGTGATGGCGCCGACCCAACCCCACTTCACGACGCGGCGCAACACTACAACCTCTGACCCAACACGAGGAGGGTCTATCGCGACATGCTCCACTACAAGCATTGAGTACCCTACTCTAATTGTTGCTACAAACTATTTTCGTTACATTTTATTTACTTTTGCGAGTCCGATCGACCAAAATGTTAGGCAGTCACGGACTAGTTTCTTTCCCTGCATTTTTATTTTTAGTCTAAACTCTTGGATGACTAGGATTAGATCTTAAAGTGGATGGCTAGGATTAGTTCTTGGGGGGAGTATAAATACCCCTCTTTGTCGCTTGTAGCCATAATGAAAAAAAATTGACAAAAGAGAATTTCTCCTCTTCTCCTCTCGTGACAGGAGCAGCCGCCTAGTCGAGGGTTTCGGCTTCGCGATCCTCCTGCCCGGCGCGACACCGGCGGCAGCCTTTCCCAGGCGAGACACCGGCGGCGTCTTTCCCCTCCTCCGGCGTGACCCCAGAAACCCCCTTCTCCCGCATCAGGAGCAGCCGGCCCTAGGTCGTTCTTCCACCTCGCGGCTACTCCGTCGGCGCGACACCGGATCGCAGTGGTGTGAGTCGTCTTCCCTCCCGGTGACGCCTCTATTTTCTCCGCCAACATCGCGACGGCCTCTCGGACTAGGTCAATGGGATCTCTTGGGTAACAGTTCCTTTTCCCCCACCTCACCTTGTGTGTTTCGTCTAAATTTCAGTTCTTGTGGTTGCGTATGATTTGGTGTGCAATCAGTATCGGTAACGGATCGGTGTCGGAAGCATAACGCCTGGCTTTACCCAACCTTTGGTCGGAAAGTGGTGGTCATTCGGTTGCGAGGTTCTTGCCGGAATTACTCCACACTCCGGCTAAAATCCCCGCCTCAAAATATTGCGTCTGACACGCTCGTCGTTATAGGTTTTGATTGTGTGCAAGTGCTATTAAGCCGCGGCGAATTGTCGTAATGTGCACGCTAGGTGTTTGATGAAATGTTTCACTCACAAGCGTAATTTGTAATTGTGTGCAATCCCTAAGGGTTGTTTTGTTTGAGTCGTGATTCTCTCCGATTTAATTCGTCGTTATTGTGCACATTCAATCGGATCGGGTAGGTCCTTCTCGTTTGATCGGACATTGGCTCATAGCCCTTGTATGATTTCTAGAGGCTTGGCGAACCTTCGTATTGCTCTGTGGGTTATTCGCTAGTTGTCACCTATAGGTTTTGACTGTGTCTTCATCGTGTGCTGCATCAATTTGGTATCAGAGTTCGGCGCAAGAGATTTCTTAATCCCACGACACTATGCGGTTGAATGTCCTACCCGCAAAAAGTTGGTGACGCTAATTGAACCCACGGCTGATGACGACGATCTCGTCTATGAGGAACATAATGACGTTGAGGAGTCTGATATCCCAAGTGACATGGAAGAAGAGTATGCCCCGCACAACCTCTCGGTCATGCATTGCATTTTGACTACCCCACGTAGTATACAAGATTGCAAGCGTTCTAGTATTTTCTCTTTGTATTTCAAATGCAGTGAAAAATCGTGCAAACTCATTATTGATAGTGGCAGTTGCATGAACGTAGTCTCCGAAGCCGCTATTCTCTGAATGAAGTTGACTACGAAACCACACCCCGCACCATACCAAGTCGCATGAGTCAATAAGACCTCTATTCCGGTCACCAAACGTTGTCTAGTTCCTCTTACCATTAAGGATTATGTCGACCAAGTTTGGTGCGACGTTATTTCCATGGATGCGTGTCATGTCCTCCTTGGCCGACCTTGGCTTTATGATTACAACGTCACCCACTTTGGTCGCGCAAATACGCATGAATTTAAATTCAAAGATCAAAAAATTACCTTACGCCCGACTGCACCTAAGGACCTCAAGACCAAGGAAACCTCCCTTCCCGCAGTCAAGCAAACCTTAAGTTTACTAAACCCAAAAAAAATGAAAGATAAAGCTTTTCCGGTGGTATGGTATATGCTTTAGTTTTGCTCCAATCTCAAGGCTCACTTCCCCCCACAACTTGCTTGCCAACCGAAATCTTGACCCTCCTGGAAGAATTTAAGGATGTCCACCCTGATGAACTTCCCTCCGACTTGCCTCCCCTCCGGAGTATCCAACACGCAATCGATTTCATTCCGGGATCTACTCTTCCTAACCTCCCGCACTACCGCCTTAATCCTAGTGCGCATGCGGAACTCCAAGCCCAAATTTTGGATCTCCTCTCCAAAGGTCTCATCTGACATAGTCTAAGTCCATGTGCGGTCCCGACACTGCTCGCCCCTAAGAAAGATGGTTCATGACGAATGTGCGTCGATAGTAGGGCGATCAACAAAATCACGGTTAAATACCGTTTTCCCATCCCCGGTTGGACGATTTATTTGATATGCTTAGTGGTGTCGCCATATTATCCAAACTTGGTCTTCGAAGCAGCTACCACCAAATTAGAATACAGGAAGGGGATGAGTGGAAAACAACGTTCAAATCTAAAGAAGACTTGTATGAATGGTTAGTGATGCCCTTCAGACTCTCTAATGCCCCTAGCACGTTCTCCCGTACGATGACACAACTCTTTAATAATTTTATGGGCAAATTTTTGATGATCTACTTTGATGATTTATTAATCTACAGTGTGTCCGTACATGATCACATTGACCATTTATGACAAATCTTTGAAGTTCTCATGAAAGAAAAAAAATATCAATCTCAAGAAGTGTCATTTTATGGACTCCATCTCTTTCTTAGGCTATATTGTTAGCGCGGACGACATTAAGGTTGATCCCGCCAAGTTTCAAGCGATCTTAAATTGGCCGGAACCCCAATCTATTCGGGATGTTAGAAGTTTTCATGGATTGACCACATTTTATAGATGCTTCATTCGTAATTTTAGTACCGTTATGGTCCCCCTTACGGAATGTATGAAACTTGGCGACTTTAAGTGGTCTAAATCTGCTTCTTTGGCGTTTGAACAAATTAAAAAGTTGATGACCGAGGCACCGGTTCTCCGGTTACCCGATTTTAATAAAGTCTTTGAGATCTCTTGTGACGCCTCGAGAGCGGGTATAGGTGGCGTTTTAAGCCAAGAAGGTCATCTGATTAGCTTCTTTAGTGAAAAATTAAGCGGGCCCAAATTAAATTACTTCAACTACGAACGTGAATTTTATGCACTTGTCCAAAGCCTACGTCATTGGCGTCACTACCTTTTGCCCCAAGATTTCATTCTCCTCTCAGATCATGACGCATTATGCTATATTAATTCACAACATAAGCTAAGTCCACGCCAATCCAAATGGGCCTCTTTCCTTCAAGAGTACACGTTTGTGATCAAACAAAGGAAAACATAATCGTGTTGCCGATGCGCTTAGCCGTGTTAGCTTACTTCTACATACACTTGACGTTAAAGTCCTAGGCTTTGAACGTATCCGTCGTGAGTATGCCGAATGCAAGGATTTTAAGGAGATCTTTCACTCACTACAAGCGTCATCCCCACGCACTATTTCCGAATACGTTATCCGTGATGGGTACTTATTTAAGGGATTACGTTTGTGCATCCCGGATTCCTCACTCAGACTTTTTATTATTTTGGAGATGCACGGCGGTGGTTTAAGTGGACATTTTGGCCGTGACAAAACCATCTCTTTGGTCAAAGACAAGTTCTTTTGACCCGATGTCAAACGCATGGTTAACCAAGTCGTGAATAGTTGTCAAACGTGTCAACTAGCTAAGGGCAACAAACACAACACGAGTTTATATACCCGACTTCTCATTCCATCAGTCTCATGGGACGACGTAAGTATGGACTTTATTTTGGGTCTTCCACTAACACAACGCAAACACGATTCCATTCTAGTGGTTGTCGATCGTTTCTCCGAAATGACGTATTTTATTTCCTGCAATCGCACAAATGACGCTTCTCACATCGCAAAACTTTATTTTAAGAAAGTCGTTAGCCATAGGGGTCTACCCAAGACTATTGTATCTGATACAGATGTTAAATTCACATCTTATTTTTGGAAAACCTTATGGATGTTGGTTGGTACCAAACTCCTATTTTTCGCGGCTTACCACCCCCAAACGGATGGTCAAACCGAAGTGGTCAATCGGAGTTTGGGTAATTTGCTACGTTGTTTAGTGGGCGATCACAAGAGGAATTGGGATCTTATCCTTCCCCAAGCCCAACTTGCTTATAATAATTCAAAAAATCGTTCCACGGGTCTCTCACCGAATGAAATTGTGCACGGTTACAACGCACGTGTGCCTATTGACTTGATTCTGCTACCTCCCGCGTATAAATCAAGTCAATTTGCTCATGACTTTGCTCATCACTTACACGTGTTGCACCACGAGATCCACCACCGGTTGACCACTACATACAATGCTTACCAATCTCATGCGAATGTGCAAAAGCAATTTTGATGTCGGATATTTAGTCTTAGTGAAGTTAATCCCTGAACGGTTACCTTCGGGTTTCATAAAGAAATTAGTCAACCGACGTGCCGACACTTTTAAGATCTTAAAGAAGTTGGATGACAATGCGTACGTACTTGACTTACTTACTGAATGGGGCATCCACCTCGTGTTTAATGTTTCCGACCTTACACTATTTCATGAAACACCGCAAGAACTACTTCTCCCATCTTCTTCTTCTCCTCACGGCCATTCTCATGGGTTTGGGAGTGATACCACATCCACACAGTCGTCTACCTGGGAGCTACCTCCCTCGCCTCCTAGTGAGGCTACCGATGATACTATGCCTCCTACTAATGCTTTTCCCAGGTTTTCGAAAGTTCTTTTTGTTCCAGATCAGATTTTGGATGACAGAGTGATTGCTTCCGCTGATGGTGGTGTGCATCGCTACTTGGTTCGTTGGAAGGACCGCCCTATTTGTGATGCCACTTGGGTGGCCGCCGAGGAGATGGAGCGTCTGGATGATGACATGCAACACCGTTACTGCTTAAACCACTCACCGATGACGAGTGATTTTGAGCGGGGGAGGATTGATGGCGCCGACCCGACCCCATTTGACGACACGGTGCCGCACTACAACCTCTGAGTCAACACGAGGAGGGCCTATCGCGACATGCTCCACTACAAACATTGAGTACCCTACTCTAATTGTTGCTACAAACTATTTTCGTTACATTTTATTTACTTTTGCGAGTCCGATCGATCAAAATGTTAGGCGGTCACAGACTAGTTTCTTTCCCTGCTTTTTTATTTTTAGTCTAAACTCTTGGATGACTAGGATTAGATCTTAAAGTGGATGGCTAGGATTAGTTCTTGGGGGAGTATAAATACCCCTCTTTGTGGCTTGTAGCCCTAATGAAAAAATTTTTGACAAAAGAGAATTTCACCTCTTCTCCTCCAGTGACAGGAGCAGCTGCCTAGTTGAGGGTTTCGGCTACGCGATCCTCCCGCCCGGCGCGACACCGGTGGCGGCCTTTCCTCGGCGAGACACCGTCGACGTCTTTCCCCGCCTCCGGCGTGAACCCAGAAACCCCCTTCTCCCGCATCAGGAGCCGCCGACCCTAGGCCGTTCTTCCACCTCGCGGCTACTCCGCCGACGCGACACCGGATCGCAGTGGTGTGAGTCGTCTTCCCTCCAGGCAACGCCTCTATTTTCTCCGCCAACACCGCCACGGCCTCTCGGACTAGGTCAATGGGATCTCTTGGGTAACGGTTCCTCTTCCCCCACCTCATCTTGTGTGTTTCGTCTAAATTTCAGTTCTTGTGGTTGCGGATGATTTGGTGTGCGATCGGAATCAGTAACGGATCGATGTCGGAAGCATAACATCCGCCTTTCCCCAACCTTTGGTCGGAAAGTGGTGGTCATCCGGTTGCGAGGTTCTTGCCGGAATTACTCCACACTCCGGCTAAAATACCCGCCTCAAAATATTGCGTCTGACACGCTCGTCGTTATAGGTTTTGATTGTGTTCAAGTGCTATTAAGCTGTGGCGAATTGTCGTAATGTGCACGCTAGGTGTTTGATGAAATGTTTCACTCATGCGCGTAATTTGTAATTGTGTGCAATCCCTAAGGGTTGCTTTGTTTGAGTTGTGATTCTCTCCGATTTAGTTCATCGTTATTTTGCGCATTCGATCGGATGGGGTATGTCTTTTTCGCTTGATCAGACATTGGCTCATAGTCCTTGTATGATCTCTAAAGGCTTGGCGAACCTTCGTACTGCTCTGTGAGTTATTCGCTAGTTGTCACCTATAGGTTTTGACTGCGTCTTCATCGTGTGCTGCATCATGCTGCCTCTTGGCTGGTTCGAGAGCTTCTGTACCCTGTAATTGTGTTTGTTCCAGCCCTGAATGTGATGGCAGATGGGTCACAGACTCCCCTGAATCTGGTTGTGGGGTAAGGCTGTGCTCCCCAAGTCGGTAGTAGCTTCTTGTATCCCGCACAGGGACAACAAATGCACATGTTCATGCTTTGCCCGTGCGGCATCATTATGCTTGTGTTTCATCCACGACCTCAACATACTTGGGAGCCCCGCAATGAAAATTTCTTCCTTGGCACGTGAAATCCAACTTAAGGTTCTGAAAATCACAATGGACCACACCCAACGTCACAAGCCACTGTATGCCAAATACCACCTCACATCCCCCAACGGCAACACCAACATGTCGGATGAAAAAAAACGTCTTGCATCAGCCACTTGAACTCTACCACCTTATGGGAGCTAGAGATGTATGTCGTTGGCGACGGCTACATTAAACACGGGCATTGGAGTGAGCTTGCGTTGAAGCCGACTGGCAGTCTAACTGTCCAGAAAATTATGAGCGTTCCCAGAGTCAATCAGAATATGGATCAGTTGACCTTGGTATGATGCGGTGATCCTCATGGTAGAGAAATGAGTTATTCAAGATAATGCGTACACGGACACCCTATGTTATTAAAGGCGCGCAAGGCACACCGAGGTGCAAAGGGGTACTGTAGCCTAGGCATAAGGCGTGGGCACACGCCTAAGGCATGTGAGCCGCAAAAATGAGAACAAAATAAAATCTGTGAATTAAGCGCCCAATTCATAGAAAATCAGCAAAAAAACACCTCTTTGGTAAGAATTAGGAATAAGCTAAAAACCAAAAACCGTGTTTTATCCAAAACCAATTAAAAATGATTTACTTAAACCAAAACCCCCGAAGCCATTTCTCACGAACCTAATTAGTTCAGAAATCTTCTTAAGACCATTCAAATCATCCCAGAACAAATTATCATCACCTTCACTATACTCATAATCATACTAGACATTTTATTCACCGTTAACATTTGACTCCCCACAATCGTTGTTTGATTCATCAATAATAGGTAAAATGTCTTCTTCATGATCCGTGTAGTAAACCTCAATTTCTTCACTGAAACCATCATCTCTTCGTATTCATCGTACTTTGGTGATAGATCTACGAAGCAGGACTTGCATACGTTATCATCGCCATCCTTAATTGCGGAGAGTAGAGAATGCAACGTCCCATGAGAAGAGCACTCAAATGAATCGATCAATGCCCTAGGTATCATTTTCTATTATTGTCACAACGGATGAGTATGATGCCCTAGTGAACGAAATGTGTTGTAAGGGGGAGAAAAAGACAATTCAAGTAGCGGAGAAGGGAGTTGAACCTGGAAGAACTGAGAAGAGAGACGCTTCAAGCGCCAATAAGGATTCGTTGGTGGAACAGAGGACTGCAGTGAGAATCTCGTCATCGAAATTATGAAGGGAAGTCCACCCTATCGTGAGAATTGAGAAAGAAACGCTTCAAGCGCGGAAGAAGTGCCGAGGATGGAGAGTGGGTCTCTTCTCAGATGAGATGAACAAATAAAGGTTTCATTTCACAGAGTCGGTTGCCGTTCTAAAAGAGATGTTCTAAATTCAGTTTTTGTAAATCTAGCTCATGGAAATTAATTACTTCAAAACAGAGAATCATTTGATCAATGTTTTATAATTTTCTTTATTATAATTTTTTATAATATAAAATTTTAAATTACTTTGAAGGTATATATATATATTTTTTAAATTTTTAATACATAAATATATATATATTATATATATATATATTTATTTATTTATTTTAAATTATATATATTTTTAAAAAATATACAGTTTAAACTATATATATATATTATTTGGGCCTCACGGCCGGGGCGCAGCCGGGATACCACCGACGGGTTCGCATGGGTCCGACGACCCTGTCGGCGGGCTCTGGGCAGGCCGCCGGCAGCTCCGCCGCTGCCGGCAACCCTAAAAAGGTTATGCGGGCGACCCTGTGATGCATTGCGCGGGGCACGGAGGGTGGTCGGGGCTGGAAACGAGCTCGTCATTGATTTCACCATGGAATAGAGCTTCTTCTCCATGTCTGCCTCGATGATTGCTGTGTTTCCATGAAAACGCGCTGGACTGGAGGTCGGGGTAGTGGATTGCAAAAGCTGGAATTTCTTTAGGAGCGAAACGCTAGCGGGTCGAAATAGTGGACGAAAAACAAACAGAAATTAGACCAGATATGACGTTTTACGGAAATGAAATATCAAAAAGAGAGCCCCAAATGAAGCCTTAGTGATAAAAATTATATAAAATATAACAATAAAGTAGAGAGATCATGATAAGATTGCTGCTCTCCAGTTTGTGTGGTTAGGTGTTCAATGTTCCAATTGCTCCGTGCAATGCAGTCTCTAAGAAGGCGGATATTTTGTTCCCCGGAGACCTTGTTCAGGCCTTTTTCCACGAGAGGCAGAACACCGCCGGCGTCGAAATCATCCGGCTCTCGTGGAGACGATGAATGGAACGATGCGTGGGAGACTGCGTGGCTCCCCGACGATCTCTCCGCCAGGGATCGCGCTCCATGGGAGACCGACGTCAACTTCCCATCCTCCTCGCCTGCCATCTCCGCCGCAGACATCGACGCAGACACCAAGGCGTTCGTCGCCGAGATGGATGATCGTTGGAGTGAGCGAAGTGCCGCCATGAAGCAGCAGCAGGATGCGAGCAGGCAAACTGTCAAGCAGCTGGATGGCAAGGATCGGAAGTCTGACGCCGACGATTATAGGTCGAGGAAGCAGCGGATTCATTCCGGCCTATGGATGAAGGAGATTGAGAAAATGGAGGAGTCTAAGCTTGGGGGTTCGGACGACGCCGGCGATGACATCGATCGCCTTTTAGATTCTTGCGCGGAGTAAGTCCTGATTCATCCCCGCACCTTCAGCCATTCATTTCCTTTTCAAATGTTGGTTATTATTAAACTTATGTGCTCTTGACCGGAAATGGGTTAATTATTAGAATTCTAGTGATTGTATCTGGTGCTTTGTGTTTGTGCAAACACCAGAGAGAGAGAGAGAGAGAGAGAGAGAGAGAGAGAGAGAGAGAGAGAGAGAGAGAGAGAGAGAGAGAGAGAAAAGCTCAAAATGATTGTGCTATTAACTTGTGTAAGAGCTTAGTAGTGACAGAATGATTGTGCTATTAACTTAATTCAGATCCAGCTGACAATGGGAGGAGTAGAAAACACAGAACCAAGGAAATGGGAAGACAAACAGATAACACAAATATACATTTAAATCATTCATTCATAGATATATTATTGCACGATCCAAAGAATTTTTTATAATAGGAGAAATACACGGTTATATGGTTAATTCCGGCGGACATGGTTAACGAAGGCGTGAGCGGGAACAGTTAACCCATGAGTTAATGCGGGCGGGAACAGTTGAGTTTTAACAGGTATGTATGAATACTCCTTCCTTCGAAAGATCCTTGCCCTCAAGGTTCCAAAGAAGATGAACCATGTAACCGTGTTCGAGGAACGAACACATGACCAAATGACATCCTCTGGGATAAAAAAATCAGCCTTATCGAAGGCGCAGCTGCCATGAGAAGAGCTAAGGATGATTTGGCACCGTCTACGGGGAACAAACCTATGACCATATGATATGTTTTGGTTGGAGAACACCAAATAGAAGTGACGCGTTCCGGTCGGCGAATGCAGAGTTTCGATCGTGAATCTGGAGCTCTGGTCGGTGAACTCAGAGTTCTGGTCGACAAATGCAGAGTGCTGGTCGACGAACACAAAAATGTGGTTCAACATTGATTGATGTATGCAGTATGCAGAGAGGTGGTGTAGTCTATAAGCGAGATGAACTTTTGTGGTGGTGGTCATCTTCACACCTTATCTTTATGACTGAAGGTGTAGGTTCATCTTCACGTCGAATCATGGAACTACGCAAGGGGTACGAAGCAAGTCACCCAAAATATGACGACTATTCAAAATGTTCTTCAATAACTTAAACTAGGTTGAGCTCTAAATGCAATCGCCATACAAACATCACCGATTTGGGTCTACGACCACTAATAAACTTCACACATCATGCTTAATCCGGATTCGGTCTTCATATTTCTAATGCAAATCATGTCGGAGACGCAATACCACTCCCTGGGATTTTAACGAACCAAATTTGGTCATTCCTCCACTAATTAGTGAGAGAGAAACTCACCAAATGCAATAAAAGAAAACATGGAAGCACAAATCGGCTCTAAGTCCTAAGGAAATGGTTGTTACCCTTGAATTCCAACTCGATGCTATTGAACGTGTGATGAAATCGGCGGGGAGGGATTGGAGAAGCGAGCTCCACACTCCTACGAACTCAGATCGTCGTTTGGAGCTCAGGATCTCCGACAATGGATTCTTCTTCCACGACCTAGCTTCCTCCCCTTCTTTCAAAACCTTGGAGAGAGAAAGGAAATGAGAAAAAAATGAGGGTTTCAATCCCTCTTCTACGGCCTAAAGGCCCCTAGGATCGATCTGGGTCGTCCAATGATTTGATCGGATGAGTTCCAATTGTGATTTAACAGTATTTAATAAGTTCCCGTCTCACGCGCACTATCATACTTTCGAGATCTTGCTTCAAGTACCACTTGCTACAGAAGCACAATCACTTGGAAGGCGCGCACGGTCGTGTGTGAAGGGACATACAGGAAGACAACCGAAATCCAAAATTTGGTTATCGGCGACTCAAAACACAACGGTCGGGTGCATGATTGTGCGTGAAGAGGCGCACGATCAAAATGCAGCTCAATTGGTGATGAGAAGTGAAAATACTTCATAGTTAAGTGTGATCGGGCTGTAGTAGTCACGGGATGGGTGACCTCCTGAGAAGTCCCCTGCTGCACGCTTAACTTGAGTTTCCCCCCATCAAAGGGAAGCGGTGGTCACCAACAACCCGCCCATTAATGGAGAGGGGTTGTGGTGCATGGTCTGCAGACCGGTTGAGGCTGAACCCTTTTGATCTGGATGTTGGGAGTGTCGGCGGTCGCCCTTTCGATCTGCGTGCTTGGGGTGCCGGCGGTAGTCCTTGCGAGTTGTGTGTTGGGGAGGTCGTTGCAAAGAAAATTTTGGACCATTTCTCGAGGTGTTGCGGATTCGAGCCCCCGCCACAACAACCCGCTCTACTGAGAGCGGGTTGAGAGACGGGTTGAGGTGTGCCACCCTGCAGGACATGATACGACACCCACTGGGCCGATGGAAAACCTGCCACCAATTCCATGCGGGAGCCCTCTGTGGAGGGATGTGGGTTGTATCAAAGGTCGAGTAACAGTTGTATTACTCCAATAAGCTTGTTAAATATTAAATATAAAAATATAAAAAAATAATTGCTATTTGTTTTGTTTCCATCACTAACAGCATAAAGAAATTATTTTTTCGCATAACTAAAATCTTAAGAGAGGATCGTACTAGGATTTCATCCCACAAGCATTCTAATATCATTGAGGATACTGGATATTTTGTAGGATGTCCAACTTTTTCTCCAACTAGAAGTGTTCTTTCTAATATTCATATATAAAATGCAGGCATTAGATAGCACAAACATCTTCTTCATTTCAATATGTCTAAAAAATATTATATTCTTTACATATTAATTGTTAATTATGAAACGCAAAACTTCCGACGAGTTTGTCTGTTGTCACTATAGAAATTGCCTCTTAGTTCGCTTGCGTCATCATCCTCCATCAATAAAACTTATATTAAAGTATGTCATATAAGGTTCTTATAGACAGAGTATCATCATAGGAACCAAATTTTTAGCACTTCCAGTAACTTATACAATAATTTTTCAAAAATATAGTACTTAGAATAACAATACAACTTAAATAGTGTTGGTAATGAACACTGTAGTGACATTCACAAATACTCCCAAATTTATTACCATCAACTCCACCACTTAGAGATGTTGTCAAGTATTAGGGCCGATTGATCTATACAATATGAAAACTATCTTATTGTCTGATTGACGCCCCTATCTGACTATTGCTGAGATTTCAACATCAAACCGAGACATGACCAAACCAATCTTATCTATGTTCAAGCCCAAATGCAATAAGTATAGAGAGCATAGAACAACATCTCAAAGGCAAGTAAAGACCCCACCCCTAAAGTTAACTTCACTAAATCCTAAAATAATCCTATTAATAATCATTTCAATCCCCAAGAGAATAAATCATAAGAAAAATTTCCATTTGCGACTTAGGTATGTGCTCCGAATTAAGATCTTGCTCGTGGCTGAGAAAGGGAGAAGTCCTAAGGAGGTTCAGAGTTCCCCTTCCTACAATGGGACAACCCTATGATGGATGATGAGAAGAGAGAGGGTCATCCGAGAAGTGGAGAGGAAGAAAGGGGGAGCTAAGCTCTATTCGCTGGAGGAGGCTTGTGTGACCTAGTTTTTCTGGAAGGGGGGGTGAGTTAAGGTGAAAAATTCTTCATGCCTGTTGCGTATAGTCACTTAAATAGTGATAGGGGAAGCTCAGGATTACAAAAACGCCTGCTCACTCGGGCTACATTTTAAGCGAAGCAAAAGTGCAAAGCATAAAAAGTACCTTGTGATAATATAAAGATAAACGTGTCCATGGCCACACGAAGTCAATTATGTATATATAACAAGCTCGGCTTTTCTTTAACATGTACGTACTCACCAGCTTAATAAGGATTATTGAATATTATTAGATTGGCTATTTATATATAAGAGGGATGGAAGTTGCCCTAACTTGATTGAAGAGAAACAGAGTACACTTCAGCAGGTTAAACATGTAATCCTTCTTCAAATTGTTTAAGAAGATATGCCATATTTAGGACAAGGTAATTAAGTGGTTGGGAATTTTCATGACATGTTGTCACCACTCGGAATTGCAACCTAGATTTGAGAGAGGAGGGGAAGAGAGGAAGAGGGATGAAGTAAAATAATCACTAGGGTTCCCACTTTTCAAAATACTATCAAAGATCCAAAATACCTAGCACTGCTGGGTATATATAACACCCCCGGTTGAAATATAAAATACGGAAATATACATTCAATTCCAAAAAGATAAATGCTCCTTAATTATTTTCCGCCGACGTGTCGCCACTGGGTCTTTCGCGGCACTTGTATACCCACCACACTGGAGGACGTCCCTCTCGTTCCGCGCCCGTAACAATGTCGTCCTTTGAGAAATTTGCCCCGTCCTCGAGGCAAAAGTCCAGAAATTGAGCACAAAAAACAGATTGGTCCGCCCATGTGGCCTCTGATAGTGGACGATCATGCCAATGCAACAAGACCCGCTCGACCAAAAACTCCTCTCGACTGATGGTTATGTGTCCATAACGAGCTGGGGAAGGTAGTCTGATGCAGTGAGCCCGGAGCTGGCGGGGGCAGAGAATCCTTGATCGGATGGTCTCCAATAACCCTTTTGAGCTGAGAGACGTGAAACACTGGGTGTATGCGGCTGTCAGGAGGAAGGCAAAGGCGATACGCTTGAAGGCCCACTCGTGCAACAATCTCAAACAGGCCGCAGAATTTGGCCGCTAGCTTGGAGTGGTTCTGTGGTGTGACCGAAATCTGGCGGTGCGGCCGACGCTTGACGAACACGAAATCACCTACAGTGAATTGCACATTGCATGTGTTGGCGCAGACTGCACAGCTGAATGAGTATGGAATCGCGATCACAGAGCTGGAGGACACTGGAGGAATATGGAATCCTCGTAGCTCATATAGTAGCTCATGTATGACCGAAATAAGATACTTGTCTCGGATAGTGACTTTGTTGAGCTCCCGGTAGTCCACGAAGAAACGTCAAGTACCATCTTTCTTGCGGACCAGGAGATCCGGGTTCGAAAACGTACTAGCCCTGGGGTGGATTATACCCGCAGCTAGAATGCACCCACGAGCGTCTCAATCTCGTCCTTTTGCGTTCGACTGTAATGATAAGGACGAATGGACATAGACGTCACACTCGCTTGTAAGGAGATGCGGTGGTTCGTCGGACGAGGCGGTGGGAGGTGGGCCGTGTCAGCAAAGATGCCCAAAAGTATGTCCAAAATAGACTGCAGGGCCGAGGGGGTGGTCACGAACGTGGGGCCTCCTGCTCAACCACGTGTCATGAATATGCAACCCAATCAATGTCGGTCTTCTTCTGCAAATACTGGAGTGAGATGGGCTGGCGCAAGAGTGTAAAGTCGCCCGCCAACAGTAATGGTGCCCCCCTGGAAGAATTGCATTGTCATGCGATCCTAATTGACGTTGACGTCATCCAGGGTGTGGAGTCATGCCACTCACAAAATAATATCCTCCCCACCAAATGCAAAGGCGTAGAAGCCGGCCCAGGGGGGCACAAGTTCACTGTGAGGGCCATCCCTGAGCAGAAGCCGCCAGTCGCCCGTTGACGATCATCCCCAAACAGATTGCGAAACGTGGAACGGGGGTCAATGACAGCGCCAAACTATCTAATAGGCACTGTGAAATGAACTTGTGGCTTGCCCCACTATCAATCATGATGACCACTGGGATTCCCTACAGTATATCGGAGAGCTTCATTATTTATGGGCTAGAAATTCCCCGACGGTAAAGAGAGGAATGTAAAGGCAGTGCAAGGCCGCATGAAGAGGATCGTCGGTATCAACATCAACTTCCAGGGTCTCGAAGTCGGAGTGGGTAACCTCAGGTTCTTCCTCACTATTGAGGACCCAGAGGTCCTTCAGTGAGCAATCATGGGTCAAAGAGTACGGCTGCTTGCATCGGAAGCATAATCCCCTTGTGCCAAGATCATGATACTCCTGATTGGACAACCGGGGTGTGCTGGTGGGCGGGGAGGGTGCAGTGATGACCCCGAGAGGGCGGGGAGGCCGTGGGTCTTTATCCGTGGGGGACAGGGCACTGTTGCTGGTTTGGGGGTCGGACTAAGAGGAACCATCAGAGGAGGCCAGCTGGTATCCAAGGGCTGGACTTAGAACTCTGCTTCATTCAAACAGGTGAGGTCAATGGCCTCAACAATAGAGGGCGGGTGGTGCGTGCGCAGGTGGGCGCGGATACGCAAAACTAATCCATTCATTTAGAAACTGAGGTAATGATCTGGTGGAAGAACCGACACATCTGTGGCTAATGCAATGAATTCCTCGATGTAGTCGTCGAGGGAAACCGTCTGGCGGGCGCCACAAAACGCTCGACAGCGGAGCTGTAGTAACGAACATTGTAACGACGAATAATGCTGGGAGGGTGCTACATGAAACAAAGGCTTGTTATTTGCTGGAGGCGCGCAGACAACACGAGATGCGGGAGCGTCGGACATGCGTGGAGACAGATGCGACAAACAACGCCGTTGCGATCCTGGAATGGGCGCGGGAGGCATGTTGAATGTGCACACGGTCGGCAGTCGTCAGACGCATGGGGAGAAGGCGTTAAACGGAGACGAGACTGGTGGCAGGGACGGATGACACGCAGGACTCGAGTGCAACGGAGCATGTGGCTGGAACAAGGGCTTTGGGCGACGGGAACCGCTGCAGAAGAGAGGCAAGTCAGACTAAATTGTTACTACTCGGAATTGCAACCCTAGATCCGAGAGAGGAGGGGAAGAGAGCAAGAGTGAGGAAGGAAAATAACCACCAAGGTTCCCACTTTTCAGAATACTATTAGAGATCCAAAATACATATCGCCGTGGGGTTTATATAACACCCTTAGTCAAAATACAACATACGGAACGGTACATTTAATTCCAAAATTATAAATGCGTCTTAATTATATTCCTCCGACGTGACGTCACTGGGCCTTTCGCGGCGCTTGTATACCCACCACACTAGAGGGTGTCCCTCTCCTTCCCCATCCACAACACATGCATGCTCATGAGACCCTCATTCATAAACTACTTCAGTTCGAGAGGCATTGCCTTGTTAGCTGGTGTGCAGATCTTGCTCTTCAAGGAGTATATCACCAACAATCACATATTTGATTTTCGTGAACCTTGGTTTCTTTGTTCATCGTATGTCTGCTTGTTATAGCCGAAGAACCAATGCTTCCAGGCTATTACGAGCTTAATTGAGGGGTAAACTGCACCATGCAGTTTTCCCTCACAGCTATGGTTTGTATTTGATTCCATCAATTTTGGAGCTAATCACTTTGGCTTGTTTGAATCAACCATAACCACCCATCTGGAATTGGTGCTGATTAAAATCATCATTTTCTCGACTGAAATTACGAGCTAATCACTCTGATTTACTGCTCTGATTTGCTGCTCATTTGAAATAGTTACGTGTTGCTCTTCTAATGCATCATATTATTGGTGGAATTTTGTGCAATGCACATCATTTTTGCACATTTCTTCCTTTTGATTAGCTCACGTGCATGTAATGTGTACAGTTGTCTTCTTATTAAATTGTCGATGAAATTCAGGATATTTGATGCTGGCAATATTGATATAAATGAGTCGAAGATTCCTAGCACTTCTGAGTTCAAAACCAAGCCTGATGGATGGGAGACAACCATCAAGACTAAGGATGGGAGCATTTGGGATATCTCTCAGAGGGAAGAGGACATACTTCTCCAGGAGTTTGAACGTCGAATGGCCTTCAACAAATTCCAGGTTGTACCCTTATCTTAGTGGTTTTCTATATAGGGCTTTTATGATCTCACAGCTAAAAGCATTTTCCTGATTTCTATGAAATGAAAGAAAGGAGAGGAGGGTAATAAACTTTTTATATGAAAGAAAGGAACTAAGGAAGGCATTGTAATCTTGGTCTTATGCCAGTGTTCCTTGAAACC
>CM077151.1:1278307-1313307 GCA_039583875.1 Platanthera guangdongensis | reverse complement strand
AGTCGGTGGTCATGGACCTATTAAGACCATTGGGAAAATTCTCTCATTTTCATTGTGTGTATAGACACACACACACACATTTCACTCATTACGTGAAGTCGGTGGTCCCCAAGAACACCTCCATCCACTTTATTTTATTCACACTCCTTTTTTTTACTACCTTTTTATCTTCATCATGAAAATTTTTACACACCTCCATGGAAATGAATTTTTAGCTTTGGCCTTCCCTATATCATTCCCCTACCCTCTACTCCATGATCGGCCACTATGCCATGTTTTATGTTAATTGGTGTCAAATGATCTCCTCTTTTTGCATCTATAAATATAAGGCCATGCGTACATGTCTCAGTATGAAGATTATTAAAAATATATGTAATTTCCCACTTAAGTTCTTATGAGATTTGAGTGTTTGACAAGGAAAAGGACTTGGTGCTTATATTTACATTTCATGGTGAAGCAATGTCCCGGAAGTAGTTTCTTGGGGTACCAGATAATCATATGCAGGATAGCATAAGCCCCCATAATCCTGCCTCACAGCCTAACTGTCATACATCACTATTCAAGTCCATTTTCAACCCAAAAAAATGTCTGCAAAAGAGGTTTGTATTTCCACAATAGTATATTTCAATAAACCCAAGATATAAAGATTGCAAACCTTGTTTATAAGCTTTTCAAATGCATCAGGTCCATTTTCTTCAATGAATCTCTCTGCCGCAAATAGAACATCGTCCGGTTCATTAAAAATGTTCTTCTTACGTGGAACATACCAGATGTTAACGGTCTGCTCTTTAGAAAACATAGGCCGAACATAATGCTGATAGACATAAGCAGCACCGCTGAAGTAAGGCAAAACCAGCCAGCAGTTGAATATTAGCTTAGCATATGGCCAAAAGGGTAGCCTGTAGGAATCATTAATCATATATTAATATAGCAACCACTGGAGAATATCAACCAAACTATGGCCATAAAAGAGAGGTTGCATCTACTAATATAACATAAGACTATATAGCAGTTCTGATGAGACTGCGCAACAAATTTTCTGATATCCAACACCAAAAAGAAGAAGAGTTACCATTCAATTAGCTTTGCACAAGTAAGCTCAAACAATGTCAACAGAGAATATAGAACCCAGTAAGTGAGCCACTGCTGATCATCAACAGTAGATTTTGTTTCTATTGCTCTAACTGAAGCATACCTGCAAAAAATATCCAAGGCTGAGCGCCATCTTCAGTGAAAAGAGGAAGATAACTTTTTTAAAAAATCATCTTACAGTGGGTAAACAAGTGTAACAAAAGGCCTGCAAGAAAAATAACAGAAACGGTATCAGAAATAAAAGAAAAACTAGGAAACTAAGTAAAATATTATCAAAGCTGTTGAACAAGGAAAAAAGAGGATTTTTCATTAAGAGACCCCCTCTATACATAGAGGAGGAACACAAGATACACATGTATTATTTGCACACCAGAAACAAAGTAAACTATGCTAACACTCCCCCTCAAGTTGGGCGAGTGATGTTAAACATGCCCAACTTGTTCACAATCTGGTCAAAAGAATTCCCACTCAATCCTTTGGTGAGAATGTCGGCAAGTTGCCCGTTAGAGGGCACAAAGGGAGTACATATGATTCCTCTTTCAATATTCTCCTTGATAAAGTGTCGATCCACCTCGATGTGTTTTGTCCGGTCATGTTGAACTGGATTGTGTGCGATACTGATAGCTGACTTATTGTCACAATACAGACGAATGGCTCCTTCCACAAGACCAAGGTTGCTCAATAAGGCCCGAAGCCATAAGCCTTCACAGACCCCATGAGCCATAGCTCTAAACTCAGCTTCAGCACTAGATCGTGCCACAACCTGTTGCTTCTTGCTCCTCCAAGTAACAAGGTTTCCTCCAACAAGAGAGCAATATTCAGAGGTGGATCGCCTATCGTCCACTGACCCGGCCCAATCAGCATCAGTATAAACTTCAATCTTTAGATCAGTACTTGGGGAAAACAGGATTCCCCTTCCTGGTGAGGACTTGAGGTACCTAAGGATTCTGTGTGCCGCATCCACGTGCTGCGTCTTTGGAGAATGCATGTACTGACTCAACACTTACCACATAGGAGATATCCGGACGAGTATGAGACAGATATATCAGCCTCCCTACTAACCTTTGGAACCCTGAAATATCTTCAATCTCCACTCCATCATCACGCCCCAATTGATGATTTGCCTCAATCGGAGTATCAGCCGGTCTGCATCCGCTCATCCCCATCTTCTCAAGGAGATCTAACGTGTATTTCTGCTGAGAGAGAAAGATTCCCTGCTTTGACCTTGCAACTTCAATTCCCAAAAAATACTTGAGGTTTCCAAGGTCCTTGACCTCAAACTCTCTGGCAAGCTTCTGTTTCAGATTCTGAATTTCTTCATGATCATCACCAGTTATGACAATGTCGTCAACATACACAATGAGGACTGTGATTTTCCCAAGCCTACGTTTGATGAACAGCGTATGGTCAGCATTACTCTGGGAGTATCCAAACGACACCATCGCCTTGTGAAACCGGCCAAACCATGCTCTTGGGGACTGCTTCAGTCCGTATAGAGCCTTCAACAATCTACAAACTTTCCCCGAGGCATCAGCCGGAGTGAGACCCGGAGGAATAGACATATAGACCTCCTCCTCCAAGTCACCATGTAGAAAGACATTCTTCACATCAAGCTGCAGAAGGTCCCAATTTTTGCAAACAGCAATGGACACCAATACCCTGATGGTATTCATTTTGGCAACCGGAGCAAACGTCTCCTGATAATCAATGTCATGGGTTTGGGTATAACCCCTTGCAACCAACCGTGCCTTGCACCTTTCAACAATCCCTTGTGGATTTTGTTTCACAGAAAACACCCACTTGCACCCAACAGGTTTTTTTCCATGGGGAAGAGAGACAAGATCCCATGTATGGTTCTTCTCCAGAGCCTTCATTTCCTCAACCATCGCATCACGCCATATAGGAACCTCAAGAGTCTGTTGTCATGACGCAGGTATAGAAGAAGTAGCAAGAAAGGAGACAAAGGTCTTGTAGGAGGTAGACAGAGAGTCATATGAAACATAATTAGAAAGAGCATGGCGAGTACAAGACCGGATACCTTTTCGAAGGGCAATCGGTAACTCAGAAGGCCCTGAGTCAGGATCCATTGACTGTTCTGGTATCATAGCAGGCTCCTGTGTGCTTGTCCCCTTTGTACGCCGAGTATATACCTGCAAGGTCGGGGGTGAAGGCATAGAGGAGGGAGGATCCATAGAGACGGGAGGAGACATAGGAATAGAGCCCACCTCCACTGGAATAACAGGACTCACTTCCCCTGGTAGAGTCTCCCCCTGAAGTGAGGGATGTGGAGGGGGTATGGGCAAAGAAACAGAAGGCGTACTCGGGGTTGAGGAAGCGGACAAAGGGTAGTAAGAGTCGGATTCACGGAAGGTAACATAACACCTTTCTTGTAGGTGGGTGAAAACACTTGTACCCCTTTTGCGTAGGAGAGTAGCCGATAAAAACACACTTAAGAGCCCGTGGATCAAGTTTGGAGGGACGAGGGTGATGGATGTGAACAAAGCACACACAGCCAAACACCTTAGGAGGAAGGCGAGTAGTAGGAACACCAAGCGTGTCCAGAGGAGTAGAGTTCCCGAGGACACGAGTGGGCATACGATTGATGAGGTATGCAGCAGTAAGGACAGCATCTCCCCAATAGAATTTCGGAAGGTGCATTGTGGACAATAGACACCGAGCAACCTCCAGCAGATGGCGATTTTTCCGCTCAGCAACGCCATTTTGTGCGGGGGAATACGCACAGGTAGTCTGGTGTATGATGTCGTGATCAGCAAGGTACCGCGCAAAGTGTGAATCCATGTATTCACGACCATTGTCGCTACGAAGAATTTGAATTTTCGACTGAAATTGAGTAGAGATCATGGCGTGAAATTGTCGGAAAACAGAGAACACATCATTTTTTTGATGCATCAGATATAACCATGTAGTGCGTGAGAAACAGTCAATAAATGTAACAAACCATGTACAACCGGAAATAGAAGGGGTGGAGCATGGGCCCCAAATATCAGTATGAACCACAACAAAAGGAATAGAACTGGGCAAAGATACATGCTTAAAAGAAGTACGATGATGTTTGTTGACACTACAGACATCACAAACAAAAGACTCAAAAACATCAGCAGACATTGCAAGAAATAATAACTTCATAACAGAAGGAGAGGGATGTCTCAGGCGACAGTGCCCGGAGTACAGAGGATGAACAGTGCTGGAATGAAGAGCGAGAGTAGAGGTATCAGCGCCAGAGTCAAGCACGTAGAGGCCATTCACCATGCTACCAGAGCCAATCACCTTCCCCGTCATCAGGTCCTGAAACACACAAGAAGACGGAAGAAAGGTCACAGAGCAGTGCATGGAGTTGGTCAAATGACTAATTGAAAGGAGATTACGAGTAAAGGATGGGACGTGAAGGACAGAGGACAAGGTGAGAGAGGAGCAGGGGATGGTTCCCTTCCCAGCAATAGAGGAAAGGGAACCATCGACAATGCTCACCTTATCACGCCCAGAGAGAGGAGTGTCAGAAACAAAACCTGTAGAGGACCCGGTCATATGATCCGTGGCCCCAGAGTCAATGACCCAATGAGTGGAGGGAGAAGAAACGGCAGAATGAGCACCTGGCAGTCAAGTATGAGCGTAGGAGGAAGAGGCAGAAGACTCTGTAGAAAGACCCTGCATCATGCGTCAAAATGCAAGTATCTCGTCCGCAGTAAAACCACCAGGGATGGCTGAACCACCAGGGATAGCAGAGGCATCAGTACCAGAGTATCCATGAGACATATCCGCAGTAGCATCTGTCAGATGGGCCACACGGGGAGCAACATGACGACCCGAGGAGCGTCCAGAACCACGACCATCACGAGGCGGAGCACCCCCTCTTGGGGTAGGAAACCCATGAAGCTTGAAGCATGTATCCTGAGTGTGGCGATGCTTGCCACAATAATCACATAAGAGATGATCTTTATCGGAGCTCCTGTGCTTGAGATCTCGAGAGGGAAGAGTGCCAAGAAGGGAGGGGATGGAAGCAGCCATAGCAGAGCTCTCGGGCACAGGGTCCGGAAGGAGGGTCTGGCGACGATCAAACTCCTGCTGCACTATGTTGTAGACCTCAAAAAGGGAAGGAAACTGCGGTCGTCCGAGAATCTGAACACTGATCTGATCGAAGTCGCGATGCAATCCATGAAGAAACTCAAAGATGCGATTGCGGTCATCCCTGGCCCGTACCATCGCCTCGTCAATAGGGCTAACAAAAACAAGAGGATCAAAGTGATCATACTCTTGATAAAGCTGTGTGAACTCCAAGTAATACGCTGAAGGAGGACGACCACCCTGCCGGAGTAAGCTAATCCGGCGGCGTAGCTGAAATATCTAACCAGCATTGCCGCGGCGAGAGTAGGTAGACTCTGCACGACGCCAAATATCAGCAGCACTGTCAAGAAAGAGATAATTGCGGGCAATGGACTCTTGCATCGAGTTGGTTAGCCAAGACATGACCAAGGAATTCTCAGACTCCCACTGCGGCCATTCTGGAGAAGTCCTATCGGGTTCCGTCATGTGGCCGGAGACATAGCCGAAGAGACGCCGACTTTTGAGCGCCAGGGTGATAGAACGGGACCATGAGAGATAATTGGATTCATCTAGCCGAAGGGTAGTAATCTGAGAGGTATGGTGATCAGTGGTTCCACGGTAGAAGGCTGGCGAAGGACCACCAGAAAGAGCCGGAGTAACACCGGTAGAGAGAGCCGGAGGAACACCGGTAGAAAGAGAGGAGAATCCGCTCCACTAGAGCCCATGGCACGGGAATAGAAATCCTGAGGGAAGGAGCAAACCGGAATAGAAATCCGGATGGGGATGGAAAACACAAAATTAGGGCATCAAGAGGTATGTAGATCCATCCATTCAAGCAGCACAAGGGCAGGTGGCGCCGGAGACATCAAGAGCACTGTTCCGGCGCCATTAGAAGCGGGCGGAAGCGGAGGAGAGAGGGCGCTGCCGAGCGCTGGTTTGCGGGAGCGGAAGACGGAGGCGAGCGGGCTTGCGGAAGACGGAGGCGAGCGGGCTGGCGGAAGACGGAGGCGAGCGGGCTGGCGGGAGCGGAAGACGGAGAGAGGGCGCTGGCTTGCTGAAGACGGAGGCGAGCGGGCAGTCGAGCAGAACGAACGCGGAAGGCGAGCGAGCGGCAGAGGCGGGCTGTCGAGCGAGCGAGCGGCGGAAAGATTAGGTCACGGGAAATGCTCTGATACCATGTTGAACAAGGAAAAAAGAGTATTTTTCATTAAGAGATCCCCTCTATATATAGAGGAGGAACACAAGATACACATGTGTTATTTGCACACCAGAAACAAAGTAAACTATGCTAACAAAAGCCAAAGGATGAATTATGAAACTGGATATGCCTACGAAATATATATTTTAGTATTCACTTGCTCCTTCTGCAGTTGTGGAGTATCAACAATTGCAGTTTAAAGGAAAAATTGAGGGGTGCAAGAAAATAAGCAACTTTGGCATACTATAGTTAGCGCAGAAGAAAAAACATAGGTGGATGGAGCACACATTATACTGACATTCCAGTTATAGTTTAAAAAGTGTAAGGCTGATCAGTTTTATGTAAAAGATAGCAGGTTGAGGTGACATAATTTTTCATCAAAAGGAGAAGGCAGTAAACAGGTATATGCAAAATGCATTTTTTTTAAATTGTTGTTGCAAAGCACGTTCTTCCTGACTTGCCAATCTCACTTCACAATTACATGCAGAAAATTGGAGACAATCCAAAAAATATACAGAAAGCTGCGACCAGAATCGCCTACTAACAGCAAGTTAGCAACTTTTTTATATATAATCAAGGTTGCAGATGTCGAAGGCACATCGGTTTGATTTTACATGTTGGATTTCATATATCGTGAATATCAGTGATATTTCAAATATTTGATTTCAATATTTATATATATAATAATGTATATATACATATAATAGCATATTTTACATACTAATATTTAACAACAAAACATGATTTCAAAATCAACCGCGCACTTAACAAATAAGTAAACACAAAACATTCCCATTCCATGCTTCCATGCAAGGAGGTAAAATGCCGAGAACACTTCAATATCAATATAGTCATTTATCACTAATCAACCAACAAACTCTCACAAAGAAACATCTAGACATCATAGGATGCAAAATGAGGAGAAACATCTAGACATCATAGGCTGCAAAATGAATAAATGAAGTTGGGCACTTAAACTACTTGGGTACTTGAATGACATCATATGTTGCAAATTTAGGATTTAGGAACAACATAAAAATTTAACAGCACGGCTACACCAATAGAGCATTAATCATCAACTCCTTTTACAGTAAAAGAGGAAACTAAAGTAGATCATTTGTCTGTGGTGGTGGGTGGGTGTGCATGCGTGGGGGGAACAAGATCAACCATGGCGGCAGCGCTCAGACCTAGGCTCACAAGCTGGGTGGAACGAGGGAGAGCAATATGGTTGGTGAAACTCAAAATTTTAAAAGACGCTTCAATACATAATGCAAAGGGTATATATACCTCCTTGCAAATATTCAGTCACCGAGCATTGCTCGATAATTAAGTACTCATTCGTCGAGCAAATATCCAATTGTGGAGAGTTAGTCGCGATCAAGTACTCACTCAATCGTCAAAGCGCAGATCGACGACCAAATATCTAGTCGTCGAGTAAATACCCATTCTCAAGCTCCACTCGACAATCAAGTATCTAGTCATCAAGTGTGGGTGAATATCAAATGCCCATCCGTCTAGTATAAAATCCAAAAATATGCTTAATATATCGACTATCTGGTATAAAATCCTGATATATCGCAAAAATGAGTACAACAACGCTCAAGTCTTCATCCCACTATAGTGGGGTCGGTTATATGGATCCTTTGTTACCATTGTGCCCTATCTTGTGTCATAATCTCACTAATGCCTAAGTACATCATGTCTTTCCTTATAGTTTCATTCCAGGTCTTTATTGGTCTACCCCTCCCCCGTTTAACATGCCTAGTGACTAGACTCTCACAACGCCTAACAGGTGCCTCTAATGGTCTCCTTTGTACGTGTCCAAACCATCTTAGTCGAGCTTCTCGCATTTTCTCTACAATTGGTGCTACTCCTATCTTATCTCTGATACATTCATCCCTAATTCTATCCAGTCTCGTGTGTCCGCACATCCACCTAAGCATTTTCATCTCCGCAACTCCCATTTTTTTCTCATGTACACAATTCACTGCCCAACATTCAAAACCATAGAGCATTGCTGGTCTAATCACAGTGCGGTAAAACTTGCCAGTGAATAGACGAGTGAACGACTATATATGATAATCCACGTTTTTTCGGGTGGGGGGGCTTAACCATGTCAACACACCAACAAAGTCAAAGGACCGCAAAGTATGCCAATTTGTGTTTGAAGATGATGCGTATGAAGATGTTTGCATGCCAATTTGAGTTTAGAGTTATAGAAAAAATGGCGATATGATCAACGATAAGTAGAACTTATTGGGTGAGGTTTAGTAACTACAAGATATAGCCACATGGGAGTGAGGTTTAGTAACTTAAGTTGAACTGCTTAAGAGTGAGGTTTAGTAACTTAAGTTGAACTGCTTAAGGGTGAGGTTTAGTAACTGGGGAGTAAGGTTGACAACCCGAAAAAGATGTTCCCAAATTTGGGACAAAAGGATTTGTAACTAGAGAGTAGGGTCAACATCAAGAGAGAAAAGTTCTATAAGTTGACAGTATGTTCAATTAAGAAATAGTCCGAGGAAATGATGTTGGGAAAGGAGGAATGATGTGCCTGAGGATATTGGCTCTCCTCGAAAGCAAAATAAAATGATTTTTCGGAGCAAATTGACGAGCCGACTAGGGGAATGGTCACAGAGGAATATTGAAAGACAGGAGGCGGGGAGGTGGTTCAGCGATGGGAAGATGGGGTTTTCTTGGAAAGGGAGAGGGTTGACATTGCGAGAAATGCACTAGAAGCAAGGTATGATGTCATTGTCGTGGTTGATGTATCAGAGGACAACAGAGAGGTGGGGTCCAAGTATAGGAAAACAAAGCAGGGAGAGATGTATCTGATGAAACTGGTCCCATCAATGGGAAGCAGCAAATAGCCAAAATCACGAGGTTTGTTGCTCGAAGAAGAAGGGTTTCATTAGGCCTGAGAGATGGTTACAGGAGGCAAGACCATTTGCAGGATGAGTTGTTGTGTGATGAGTGAGCTCTGACAGCAAGAGCTGGCAAATTGATGGTATTAATAGAGACAAGGGAGGGACGACATCTGTTCAGTGGAGGGAGGAGAGTATATGTTGGCTAGGCTTGTGGGGATCCAAACTAGAGGAGTTGTCGTCATGAGTGGGAAATTTGGCTTCAGGCAAGTGTGAATGTAGTGCATCAACACAAGGATGTCAATGAGCATTTTATCAATCTAATCAATGTGATCGTCCATTGAGAACACCATAGACACTACGTTAAGTGATGCATTCTTTGTCGCACCCAAAGACACATCATAGTCCTTTTATTATGCATTTATTTATTTCATGTCTTGCATTTCTTTTTCCGTGCACCATTTTATTTTTGGCTCATAGGTTTGACCACCCGATGAGACCATGAATAAAAGGTCCGGTAATTTTAAGTAGTTAGGAACGACATCAACCTCAAAAGGGCCTCCATACGAATGACCTTGCAGTGGGCTAATCGGTCCTGCACACTCAAGGGGGATTTCTCCCTTCAGCGGGTCGCCGCCTCATCGTGTGCATCCCTACAAACTCATTGTAGAATTTTGGGCACTCTTATGGCAGATCACCTCATAGGTGGCCGTGGACCCGACGCCTTCAGGTTCTTCCCCTCCGCCTCAGTTGTCTCGCCTTCTGGAGACTTATTCGTCCGTGTTCGCACCTACTCCGGACCTTCCACCACCTGTTCCACAGACCACCGTACCCCACTTCGGGATGGCGTGCAAGTGATTTTGGTTGGGCCCTACCGCTAAGACCATATTCAAAAGAATGAGATTGAGCGATTGGTGTCTGATATGTTAGTGTTACGACTCAGTGCAAGTCTGTTTTTGAGCCCAAGCTTCCTAGTGCGGAAGAAGCACGATAGTTGGTGCTTCTGTGTTGATTATCGTGCGCTTAACAAAGCCATTGTGGCAGACAAGTATCGTATTTCAGCCATTCAGGAGCTCTTGGACGAGCTATGTGCGGCCACCTACTTCTGCAAAATTGATCTCCATTCGGGATACTAGCAGATCCATGTGTGTGTTGAGGACATCCCGAACACCTCCTTGCGCACCCATGACAGTCACTACGAGTTCTTGGTGATGCCGTTCGGCGTCACCAACACCAAGCTACTTTCCAAGCCACGATGAACGACACATTCCGGCCGGTGCTTCGTAAGTATGTTTTGGAATTCAACCGAGGGTACAAATGCAGGCGTGCACATACAAAAGTGTGAAGTAACAAATACGCAGGCGAACAAAGTCATGCAAGTCAGATTCAACAAATAAACTCATACAACTACAAATGAACATACAATGACCGGCAAAATTTGGAATAGAAGACTTGGGTGATGTAAAAAGAGTGACTGGTGGCCGGAGAAGCGGAGGCGGACTGAAGCTGGACTTTCGGAGAGGCGTTGGAGGACTGAACTGGAATGTCCAAGTGCTGGTAGGGAATTCCAGGGGCTGGGATGGAGTTCCAGGCCTGCTTCTCGACAAGGCAGGGGTCTGGTAAGGATTGGGGGGTTTGATTTGATACCTGGGTGATGGGGAAGGTTGCTAAGTGGAGTTTGCTGAATTGGGAGGAGGAAAGGAGAATTGTGGCTGTCGTATGGACTGCAAGTGAATAGGATAGAGTGGAGGGCAGTAGTGGAATGATTAGGGACCGGCGGTGCTTTGTAAGTTCGGGCCAGAAGTTCCAGCAACATGAGCAGGGCGGAAGTAGGAGGGAGTTTCGGCCGGGTTCTTCACAAAGCAGAAAGCCAAACAACCCATTATAAACCTCCCACAGAAGGGCTCATTTGGTTGCTTGTGGGCAAAAAACATGTTTTAGAAAATAGAGATTCTATTTTCATCATGTTTAGGGTGAAAGTAAACTCTCCATTCTTAAGAAGAATTTGAGGAGCTCTGTTGCGCAGGCATTCAATGTTAGTAAACTTAACATTTTTTTTGTTCTAATTTGAAGCAAGAAAATGCACCCTAAACAAAGGAGCAAGTCACATTTTTAGGAAGAGAAGGAGGGCGTCTCGAATCAGATTATACTGCATCCTGAAATCAAAACTAACAGCTGATAAGAAGGATTTTCTCAATACATAGCGAGAGAACAAGCATGTAAACCTCTAGAAATTTGGAATTCCAGCTGAATTTGGGGAAAAACAAATGGATGCTCGCAAGGCCCGAGTCCCCGAAAGTATTAGTACTTTACCAAGAAAAACAACAAAAAAGAAGAAGAAGAAGAAGAAGAAGGCAACAATGAGATAGGCTTAAAAGCATCATACCCGGCAAGAACATCAAAGTTCTTAGCCAAGACCTTGATTAAAGATCCCGACCCCATCCTTCCAAAGATCGCTTCTACCGCTTTGGAGTGCTCTGGATACAAGAACAGAAAAAGGACCCGCCCTCCGCAGTTGAGCAAAAGTGTCCCTTTGCTGGACAAAATTAGGAATACAGCTGCCACCCAACAACTGTAATAATAATAATGACAATCTTTGCTATATATATATCTCTTAAATCATCGAATTTCTCACCTAAAAACCTCATTTTTATTGATTTAATTTTAAGTATATAATGTCTAGCCATTTAACTTCATGTTTATGTTTACGGGAGCATACACCAAACAATAATACTCAAGCTTTTATCCCATTATAACGGAATTGGTTACGGGAGCTTAAAGTTGAAAATTTTATATAGTAATAAGTTAGAGTTGGTATGGCAAGGTGACATTGATGAACACAATGGTTATGTGTTGTCTTTCGTGAACGTCCAACCTCATCAAACGAATTTCATCCACTTCAATACTAGCTTTCATTTCTTGGTGGCCGTCATAATTGTTATCATACAAAATATGCATTCTATAACAGTAACATTTTTGTCCTAACTCACCGGAGCAAAAAACACCGCGTCCTCGAGCCCATGTTTAAAACGCAATCTCCAATTAAATTGTTGGGCTTTGGCCTCGGGAATAAGAAGAGTTATAGAACTAAGGCTCCGTGTGGGGGGACTTAGTTTCAGCGGTCAAGCGGTTACGATCGCATGAATCAGACCATAATTAAGATCCAGTTCATGCGGTCGTAACCACTTGACCGATGAAAATAACACTCTCCCCCCCCCCCCCCAAAATGGAGTCTAAGAGCATCTCCAACTCATCTCCATTCTTTATATTTGAAACCGAAAACTCCTCCAACCCATCTGCAAATCGGGCTTCAAATTTACAGATCTTCTCTCTCCACCTCTAAATTTAGAGGCGGGAGAGAGAAAATGGAGGGGGCTGGTTTTTATTTTTTGTACTTTTTTATTTTTTTTAATTATTTAAATTTGTATTTATAAAATTTTTCTCATTTCAATATACTGTTCGTAATCGTCAATATATTTTTTTAAATATGACATATAATATCTCAATAAATTTCTTTTTTCGAGACCTACAAAATGAGACTAATATTGAATACTTTCTAATTATTGTTGTTCATACAAAAAACAAGAGAAGATGTTTTACTAAATAAACTTGCACATAAATCAAAATACATTTAAATTAAAATTCATACAATTTTTCAAATTAAATTGCTTCATTATCATATTGTGTCCACAAATATTCAATCAGTGCATCTCGAAGTGCAAAATGTGCATCTTTGTCTTCGATCTTTTTATGCCAATTTAAGAACTGACAAAATCTTTCGGCTTCACTTGTGTCCATCTCTTCAACATTATAAGTTGGTGGTGTCGTAGAAATATCGACATGTTCATTTTCATCTCGTTCGCCTTCGATAATCATATTGTGCATTATAATGCAAGTAGTCATGATATCATGTAACACATGTTTATCCCAAAAACGACATGATCCCTTAATAATTACAAACCGTGATTGAAGAACTCCAAATGCCCGTTCTACATCTTTTTGGCATGCTTCTTGTATCATTGCGAAGTGTTGTTTTTTTTATATATGAGAAATAGTCTGAACCAGTGTTGACCATTTCAGATAGATACTGTCGGTTAAGTAATAACCAACATCATATTTTTTTCACAAGATTGTATAATTGGTAGGAGGCGTAATACCTTGTGCTAAGTTGACAAATAAATTGGACGACTGCAGAACATTGATATCATTATTAGAGCACGGTAAGACAAAATATGCATGTCATATCCGCAAGTCATACGATGTTTGTTGAAGCCAGGAAAATTCCCGACCTCAGAAATAGGATCAATGTAGCCTAAATATGATCTGTACAACCCCGTGTCCGACGAGCGGGTCCCGCCAGGG
The DNA here is from genome assembly GCA_039583875.1 of Platanthera guangdongensis. NCBI lineage: Eukaryota > Viridiplantae > Streptophyta > Magnoliopsida > Asparagales > Orchidaceae > Platanthera > Platanthera guangdongensis. Next base: position 1,299,732 of record CM077151.1, on the reverse strand, counting down.
AAGTCGAGCAGACCTAGCCCCGCGACCCGCACCCAAGCGGCAAACAGATATACGGCAGGAAGGCTGGCCCGCTCCCGCCCATTTCAGGCGAGCGAGCCGGGCGAGGCGAGCGAGCGGGTCGCGCAGAGAACCGCTGGCCAAAGCGGATGAGTTTGGCGACCCGCGATTAGCGAGCCGATCGGGGGGTCGCGGTGGCCGCCGGCCAGCCCCTACACGCGACCGGGCCGCCGGTCCGCCCCGGCAGAAGACAGGCAGGTCGCGGCGGTCCGGCTCGCGCTCGCCCAGGAAGAATAGGCGGGACGCTGGAGCCAGGTCGTGCCCGCCTCCCGCGGAGGAGGATTGGAGGCGAGCTGACTCCCCAGGGGTGCGAATAGCCCTCAGAACGGCGGAGCCACGCTGTTGGCAGACCAGGTTGGACTACGCATAGCTACTTAGAACAGCGGAGTTTGGCTGTTGGCAGACCCCAACCAAGGGCTTTTTGGTATTTTCAGGTCAGTTTCTTTTGGTTATTGGCAGTTCAGATTCCAAAAAACTATAAATAAGACCCAAGGGGTACCTCAGAGGGCACGCTTTTAGTGCCTCCTTACTCTCGTTTTCAAGTGCTCTCTGAGGGTACCTTAGCTCGGCTTCTGGCTAAGGAGGGGAAGCGCTCAGAGATCTTCCGGGTTTGTGGTGGGACCTCCCTACCGAGCCCTTGGGTCTGTTTCTTCTTGTCTTCTTCGTTGTTTTTCTTGCAGGAGCAAAGTAGGCGCGAGACCACCCCTTCCCCAAGGGTCGAACTCCACAAGAGGCCGGATTCCGGTTTCAACATTTTGGTGCGGTGAGCGTGGATAGTGGTCAGTGCAGAAAAGCTTCGGCGAGCTCAATGACGGGAGGACAAGGATCTGACAGGCAGGACTCGCCGCCCCCCCCCCCCCCCCCCCCCTCTCGCAACAGTAGGGATGTTGGAGGACTTCAGGAACGAGGTGTTGGGCCTCGTCAAGATCGCACTCGGCGCGCGGGCCGAGTACTCGACTCCGGCAGCCCAGATCGCGGCCGCCCCTCTTTGGGCGAGGACGCCCCTGGCCGGCGAGCTGGAAAGGAAGTGGACGAGGAAGGCCGAGGGTGCGAGCTCTCGGGGCGCGAGTTTTCCCCGGCTCGGTCAAGCCGAGGCAGGTTCGGCGAGTTGGGCTCGCGAGACTCGCCGGCTCGCCCAGTGGGGGGGGGGGGCAGTCCTTTCAGCGAGCTGGTCTCCTCAGCTCCAGTCCCAGATGGGTTCAGGGAACCCGAGATGTCTTACTACACTGGGAAGGGAGACCTCGGTCCAGCATGTACAATGGTTCGAGGATGTGGTCTCCATCCTACAGATGTCGGACGGATTCAAATGCCGACTCTTCGCCATCACTCTCCGGGAGAAGGCGAGGGAGTGGTTCCACCAGCTGCCGGCTAGTTCCATCTACTGCTTCGAGGACTTGCGCCGAGGGTTCATGCTGAGGTTCACTACTTCGAAGAAGAGGAAGAAGGAGTCTGAGTCTTTGTTCCACATTAAACAAGGAGTGAACGAGACGTTGGGGAGCTACGTGGATCGATTTCAGGAGGAAGTTACCGAGGTCCAAGAGATGTCGGGCCATAGTCTAATGATGGTCTTTACCCTGGGCCTGCAGCAGGGGTTCTTCCGAATGGAGCTGAAGAGAGTTCCCCCTCTCTCCTACGAGGAGTTGATGGAGAGGGCGGCGAGAGAGGTCGACGGGGAGGCGTCGAATCCGGAGTTCGCAAGAAATCTAGCCAGGTGGGCCACCGAGGAGGAGAAAGAGTCGAGATGAGGAAAGGCGCAGGAGGAGAAAAGGGGAGAACCTAGGCAGAGGGAGCAAAGGCAGCTCCAGTGGAAACAACAGCCGAGGTGGGGGCACCAGGAGCCCGACCGCCAGCTGGGCTGGAGACCTGAGTGGCAGGGGCAGGGGCCACCGAGAGGATACTACGGAAGGGGCCACCATCCCGGGAGGCAAGAGCAGTTCCATCCTCCGGGCTGGAGGCAGGGCCAGAGGCCGCGGCTCCCCGATCAGGAGGAGGCCATGGCCATAGCTTTGGGAGCAAGGAGGGGGATCATGAGGAGGAGGAGAAGGGAGGTCAGGGTGGAGCTGCCATATTGTGACTTCCATCAGGAAGAGAGGCACGCAACAGCCACGTGCCCGGAATTCTTGGAGATGAGAGGGAATAGGGAGCGGCAGCAGCAGCAGCAGGAGGCGCGACAAGAAGTGAGGATCGAGGAGATCCTGCCTCGGGCGGAGGAGGATCGTTGCGAAGACCGGGTGGATGTTGGGACCCGAGGAGGGATCAGAGTGATCCACGGGGGAGTGGGGATCGAGGCTTCTCGCAAGGCAAGCCTCCACACCATGTACCGGCGGAGCGTCGCCTCTACATCCCAAACCCCGCCGCCGGAGGAGAGGATCACCTTCTCCAGGAGTGATATGCCAGACCACGAGGATCCGTTCTGTGATGCGCTGGTCATCAAGGCCGCCATCGAAAATTTCACCGTCTCTCGGATCCTCGTGGACAATGGGAGCTCCGTCAACGTCGTCTTCAAAAAGGCGTTTGACGCGATGAAGGTGGAGGCTAAGAGGGTGTTGGCCTCGGACGGGCCCTTGTTCGGGTTCTCGGGAGAAAGGAAGGAAGTAGAGGGAGGAGTTGGCCTCCATGTCACCCTGGGGGGGCAGTCCCGAAACTGCAAGTTCGTCATTGTGGACGCCCCCAACAGCTACAACGCCATCTTCGGGAGGCCTCTCATCAGCGCCTTCCGCTGCGTCCCCTCGTCTTTCCATCAGTGTTTGAAGTTCAACGCTGAGGGGGTCCAGGTCAGGGTCAGGGGGGACCCAAAGGTGGCGCGGGAGTGTTATGTCACTATGGTGAACACCATCTCTTGGCAGGAGGGAGCCGAGGAGATGGGACGGAGGATGGAGGAGGTCGAGTAGGAGGCTGGAGGGGAGGAGCCAGAAGTGAAGGACCACGCAGGAGAGGCGGCAGGAGGAGATCTAGAGGAGGTGGCCGAAGTGAGGGGCGCGGGAGAAGAGATGGAGGTAGAGGTCCCCATTCCAGAGGAAGAGGATGCCGAAGGATGGGGGGAGCGGTCCAGGCTGGAGGCGGCAGAGGAAGTGGTAGAACTGGAGGTGCTCACCCGGGGAGGTAGGATGGAGAAGGTTCGCGTCAGCGGAGGGCTGACCCCGGAGGACCAAGGCAGGATGCTGGAGTGCATCCAGAAGAACGTGGACATCTTCGCCTGGAACGCCGCGGAGATGCCGGGGGTTGACGCGGATGTGGCCTGCCACTGCCTCAACCTGGACCCGGGAACACGCCCCGTTCAGCAGAAAAAGAGGTCCACGGCGGACAAGCTGGCGGAGCCCATCAGGGAGGAGGTGGCAAAGCTTCTCAAGGCTGGCTTCGTGTCCGAGATTCAGTACCCCGGCTGGGTCTCCAACGTTGTGATGGTTAAAAAAGGAGACGGCCGTTGGCGATTGTGTATCGATTTTTCCTTACTTAATAAAGCTTGTCCTAAGGACTGTTATCCTTTGCCTCGGATCGACGCGCTGGTTGACTCAGCCGTCGGCTTTTCTGTAATGAGTTTTTTAGATGCCTTTTCAGGTTACCATCAGATCAGGATGCACCCCCCGGACATCAAGGATGTCTCGTTCATCACAGGGGACGGCTGCTACTGCTACAAGATGATGTCATTCGGGCTGAAGAACGCTGGGTCCACCTACCAAAAAATGATGGATAGGGTCTTTAAGGAGCAGAGGGGGAGGAATTTGGAGGTATACGTGGACGACCTCATGATCAAAAGCCGGGATGTGGACTCCCACCTCCGGGACCTGGAGGAGACCTTCGCCACCCTGCGCAGATACAAGATGCGGTTGAATCCCCTTAAGTGTGTCTTTGGGGCCAGCCGGGGGAAGTTCTTGGGGCATATCCTCACCCCCGCGGGGGTCGAGCCGAATCCAGACAAGGTCAAGGCTATCCTGGAGCTGGGGTCCCCGCGGAATGCAAAGGAGGTCCAACGGTTGACAGGAAAGCTAGCAGGGATGAGTCGCTTCCTTTCTCGGGCAGGGGAGAAGTGCTCCCCCTTCTTCAAAACGCTGAGGGGTGGTCAGAGGTTTGAATGGACCAAGGAATGCGAGGAGGCGTTCCAGGCCCTCAAGGCGCAGTTGACACAGGCTCCGCTGCTCCAAGGGCCGAAGGAGGGTGAGGATTTGTTCTTATATCTCGGGGTCGGGGCAGAGGCTCTGAGCTCCGTCTTGGTTCGAGAAGAGGGAAAGAGACAGCTCCCTGTCTATTACGTCAGCCGGGTCCTAAGGAAGGCCGAGCTTCGGTATCCGATCTTGGAGAAGCTTGCATTCGCCCTAATCATCTCGGCTCGGCGGATGAGACCTTACTTCCAGGCACACTCAATCTGAGTGGTGACCGACCATCCCCTCCGCAACATCTTCGAGGGGGTGGAGCATTCAGGCCGGCTGGCTAAATGGTCGGTGGAGCTGAGCGAGTTCGATGTCTCCTTCGTTCCACGGCTCTCGATCAAAGCTCAGGCGATGGCCGACTTCCTGGCCGACTACGTGGTGGAAGTAGCGGAGGAAGAACTCACCCGCCCGACTCCTTGGAAAGTGAGAGTGGATGGAGCCTCAGGGAGGCATTCCCTTGGGGTGGGGGTGGTCCTAGAAAGCCCTCAAGGAACTCGGATTGAGCAGACGGTGGTAGTGCACTTTCCCATTACCAACAACCAGGCCGAGTACGAGGCCGTGATAGCGGGGCTGCGCCTGGCCAGGGAGTTGGGGGTGCTGGATGTGGAGGTCCTCACTGACTCCATGGTGGTGACTTCCCAGATCAACGGAGAGTTCGAAGCAAGGGAACCCACCCTGAATTCATACTTGGCCAAAGTGAAGGGGGTCATAGGCACCTTCCAGACCTTCTCCATCTGACACGTGCCAAGGAGAGAGAACGAACAAGCCGACCAGTTAGCAAAGCATGGTCCCCGGGCAGGGGGCACCATCACCGACCTGTTCCGCCCCTCCATCGAAGAAGGGGAGCTCATGGAGATCGACCAACAAGCTTCGTGGATGGATCCAGTAGTAGTTTTCCTCTATACGGGAGAATATCCGGAGGGGGTAGACAGGAAGAAGCTGATGCACAAGTCAGCTTACTACCTCCTTAAGGACGGGCAGCTATACATGAAGACCCTCTCCGGAATGCTGGCTCGCTGCGTAGCCGAGGGTGAGGCGCAGAGGATCTTGGAGGAAGTCCACTCCGGGGAGTGCGGGAGTCATTCCGGGAGTCGGACCATGGAGGGAAGGATAGTCAGGCAAGGGTATTTCTGGCTCACCCTGGGCCGAGACGCGGCGGAGTTCGCAAGGAGATGTCATAAGTGCCAGCTGTTTGCCCCCTCCAGCTATAGCCGGCCCAACAGCTCAGGAGTATCACGGCCCCCTGGCCCTTTGCAATCTGGGGAATGGATTTGGTTGGACCGTTTCCCCAGGCCAGCGGTCAGAGAAGGTTCCTCCTAGTGATGATCGACTACTTCTCGAAGTGGATGGAGGTGAAGGCGTTGGCCAAGGTGACCTCCCAAGTGATCAGAAACTTTGTTTGGGGGGAGATCATCTGTCGCCATGGGCTGCCCCAAACCATCATCTCAGACAACGGACCCCAGTTCGCCAGTGCCGAGTTCACCAGCTTCTGCGAGCAGCTTGGAATCGACCTCAGGTTTGCCTCGGTCCACCACCCCAGGAGTAACGGGCAGGTGGAGGCCGCGAACAAGATCATCGTCAATCTCCTCAAGAAGAAGGTGGAGAATTTGAGGGGGAGCTGGGTAGAGCAGCTCCCCGCAGTTCTTTGGGCCCTAAGAACCACCCCTAACACGGCTACAGGGGAGACCCCCTTCAAGCTCTCCCATGGGTGCGAGGCGGTGCTTCCCGTAGAATTTGAAGTCCAAACGCCGCGAGTCGGGGCGGCCAGAGAGGGCCGAGAGGAATGGCGAGCCGAGAACGAGGGGGAGCTGAGACTCTCCCTTGACATGGTGGAAGAATTGAGGGACCTTTCGGCCATCCGACAGGAGGAGGTAAAAAGAAGGATGGCCAAATACTTTGACAAGCATGTCAGGGTCAAGCAGTTCGCGGAAGGAGACCTGGTGCTGAAGAAGGTAGACGCGGCAGGGAGGTCAGCATCCGTAGGGAAGCTCAACCCCAGCTGGGAGGGGCCGTTTATTGTGAAGGAAGCTTTGAAGTCAGGGGGCTATCGGCTCCAAAATGTAGAGGGCGAGACCCTGAGTCTCACCTGGAGTGGAGACGACCTGAAAAGGTTTTTTCCCTAAGCAAGCAACACGTTGGTTATAATGAATTCCTCCCCCCCCCAGTATTGTCATAGCCAGCTTGCATGGAGAATTGGAATGTGTTTGGACCCCGAGAAGATCCCGCTGCCAGGCTCCCACCTAGCTGGCAGGGCCGGAAGTCACTCGGTGTCATCCCTAGCCTCGAGAAGATCCCGCTGCCAGGCCCTCACCTAGCTGGCAGGGCCGGAAGTCACTCGATGGAATGTGTTTGGATCCCGAGAAGATCCCGCTGCCAGGCTCCCACCTAACTGGCAGGGCCGGAAGTCACTCGGTGTCATCCCTAGCCTCGAGAAGATCCCGCTGCCAGACTCTCACCTAGCTGGCAGGGCCGGAAGTTACTCGATGGAATGTGTTTAGACCCCGAGAAGATCCCGCTGCCAGGCTCCCACCTAGCTGGCAGGGCCGGAAGTCACTCGGTGTCATCCCTAGCCTCGAGAAGATCCCGCTGCCAGGCTCTCACCTAGCTGGCAGGGCCGGAAGTCACTCGATGGAATGTGTTTGGACCCCGAGAAGATCCCGCTGTCAGGCTCCCACCTAGCTGGCAGGGCCGGAAGTCACTCGGTGTCATCCCTAGCCTCGAGAAGATCCCGCTGCCAGGCTCTCACCTAGCTGGCAGGGCCGGAAGTCACTCGATGGAATGTGTTTGGACCCCGAGAAGATCCCGCTGCCAGGCTCCCACCTAGCTGACAGGACCGGAAGTCACTCGGCGTCATCCCTAGCCTCGAGAAGATCCCGCTGCCAGGCTCTCACCTAGCTGGCAGGGCCGGAAGTCACTCGATGGAATGTGTTTGGACCCCGAGAAGATCCCGCTGCCAGGCTCTCACCTAGCTGGCAGGGCCGGGAGTCACTTGGTGTCATCCCTAGCCTTGAGAAGATCCCGCTGCCAGGCTCTCACCTAGCTGACAGGGCCGGAAGTCACTCGATGACAATGATTTGCGACCCAGAACGAATCACGCTGCCGGGCTCCCACCTAGCCGGCCAGGCCGGGAACTACTCGAATGGCGTTAATAGCAGATCGGAATCACAAAAGCTAACCAAAAAGGGGGGGGGGGTCTAACATAGCCCCCCAGCCCCAGGGAAGGCGGCCGAACGGAGACGAAAACCTGGGCGAGAGTCCGCAAGAAGTTTGATAACCCAGACAAAGGACGAGCCGGCTCGCCTCGCTTGATGGGCGAAGCAGCCACATCATCAGGGCTGGGCCGCAGAGGCAGGCCACCCTGCGCGGTAATAGCAAATATACAGAAGCAGGCGAGAAAGCATTTATAAAAGCAATAGTAGATAAAATCACGAAGTCTAGGCACAGCTCGCGCGTGCGTCTCAAAACAGCTAAACGTGCATGATATATACATCTAATAAACAAATGTCAAAAGAGCGGGGGTGACGCGAGATTCGGGGCGAGAAGTCCTAAATGCGCTGGAAGGATTGGTCTCCAGGGTCCGGTACGGGGAAGAATAGCGCCAGAACCACGTCGCCCGTCGAGAGCTCCGCCGCCTCGCTCTTGAGAAGATCCGCGCGTCGCAGCATCTGCATCATGTACTTCGCGGCGCTGGCGGCGTTCTTTTGCATCAGCACCTCCAACTCGTGGTCAGAGTGGTGCGCGAGCGGGCAGCCCCTGTTATCAGGCGGAGGGACAGCGGCGGCGGCCTCCAGCTCGCGTACCCGTGCCTCCAGCACTGACTTGTCCTGAGCAAGGGTGGCGATCTCAGCACCCATCCGACTGGCCGTCGCGGCATCCTGAAAAGAGGAAAAGAAAGTTATAAGGTGGATTCGCGAGAAAGGGCGGTTGTCGAGGGTGAGCACATGCCACCCTGCCCAGATACTGCGTGAGGGACTCCTCTGCCGCGTCGGCCCGCCTCCTCTGAAGGTTCGCGTCTTCCTGAGCAAGCTTTTGGGCCTCCTCCCTCTCGTCCGCCAGCTTCTTCAGGGAGGTGGCGTTCCGCTCCAGCTGGGTGCAGCGCCTCCCTACCATATGAGCTAGCTCCAGGCCGCGTAGCTGGGCCCGCGCGCTCTCGTGAACCAATACTCGCGTCGCCTCTTTGTCGTAGATGGCAGCGTCTTCTCGCGAGTACAGGCCGAACGAGAAATTATACGCCTCCCCGCCGATGGTGTCCTGCTCCAGCCAGCTCGGCAGCAGAGTCGAGACCACCGCGCGGTTAGACTCCTTGTCCCATGACAAGAGCGGGACGCCGAGCTCGTCCAGGTATTTCTCGCCGTAGCCGAAGTTGCGATGCCCTCTCGGCACCGGCTTCGCGGCGGTTTGCGACCCGTCTGGCGGCCCCGAAGTACCCGCCGCTCCGGCGGGAATGTCGCTGGTCGAAGCGATCACGGGAGGGGAGCCCTCGGTCGGCAGATCTGCCGGGGCCTTACCTTTCCCTTGGCTCACAGCGGGTTGCCGACCCGAAGTCTTCGCCACTTTCAGCGGGGGAGTGGGCTGTCCGCCGCCCGACCGCTTCTTGGCCGGGACCGACGGGGGGTCGCGCTGAGCGGCGTCCGCGGCCTGCGCTCGGGCGAGAACCCCGGGGGCAATCCGAGCGCTCTCGTAGGGGGGATGAAGAGGGATGTCCCGCTCGCCTGCCAAGAAGAGGGGGTGAGACAGAGAAGAAAAGGGTAAGACAGAGCAGTGACAAGTGGCAAACCTCCCCCTGGTGGGACGGCGGCAAGGTCATCAAGATGGCGGCGCAGATACGCGACCTCGAAGTTCTTCCCGACGAAGAACCCGCACAAGTCGGCCTCGTGGCCCCCTAGGCTGGGCGGACGGTAACTCGCCTCGCTGAGCTGCACCAGCGAGAAGGGGACGTTGCTGAAGTCCCCTTTGACGAACAGGAACTTTTTGAGCCAGTTATGACTCTTATTTACTGTCTCCCGCACCTTGAGGTGGGCGCTAGAGAAGTAGGTGGTACCATCCCGGTTCGCCCGGAAGGAGAATAGCTTCCGGAAAACAGCGAGACTAAACTCGACTCGCTCCTCTCGCAGAAAGCAGGCGAACCCCACCATAACGGCTATGGAGTTCGGGGTCATCTGACCTAGGACGAACCCGAAGTACTTCAGCACTTGGCGTACCTCTGGCCACAAGGGAAGTCGCAGGCCCACCTCAAAGTGAGCCAGGGGTATGGCGAGCTCGTCCCTGGATAAATCGTTGATCTTCTCTGTTTCCCCGGGCCGTCTCGCCGAAAAACCAGGCGGGACGTGGTCGCCGAGAGCATCCAGGTACTCGCGTTCCGAAATGACGGCGTGAGGGAAATCGTGCTCTGAGAAGATCCAGACGCACTTGCTTCGACCGTCCGCATCGCCGCCGCCACCGCCCATTTCCACCGAATCGCCACCAATCGTGCGAGACAGATCCAGAAGGCGAGCACGAGCCGAGCTTCGCGGAGAGCAGGAAGCGGGAGAGTGTTTTGAACCGGTGAAAGAATAAGAACCGGCAAGGCCTATTTATAGGGAGAGAGAAAGGGCGGGAAAGTTCCCGCCGAATGAAGGGGTACGTGTAACCAAAAATTAGCCCGACGGTTCGACTTCCCAGCGTGCAACCGCACCGTAAAGGCCGATCAGGCGCGGTTCTCGCCCGGCCGCATCCGCGCAAGACTTGAGTGGGCGAGTCTCGGCCCGCACCCGCCCGGGATTCCGCGCGAGTCGGGAAACTCCCGGCTGGCGAGCCCCTCGGCTCGCCCTCGCCCCGATCGGCAGGACGGGTAGAGCGAATCCTTCCCCTGACCCGCCCCACAGAGAACGAAAGCAATAACATGGTAATTTCAATACGCATCAGCAGCAAAAATTAGGCCCACACGCGGGCAAAAAGAGTTGCGAATCGCTACAGGTACAGGATAACTTTGAAATAATAGCAACTCCGCGATATCCCGCGAGCGGGGGGAAAAGGCTGGATCAGTACTCAATCCACTTCCACCTGCCCCGCCGCTTCGTTCCTGATCGCGGCGGCACGCGAGGATAGTGGTAATCGCGAACCGCCACCAGCTCCCGCTCAGCCAGGCCGACTTGCTCTGAGACATTCCTAAGACACTCCTTGGCTCGCGTAATGTGCACGCCCGGTGAAGTGACATCGTCGTCTTCTGCTGCGCGTGGGGGTCCCTCCAAGGCCGCGAGCCGGGCCGCGGTGTCGGCTTTGTCTTGATCGACCCTCTTCACGATCTCTTGAAGCAGCAACGTGTGTTTCTGGAATAGCCGCGTCACCTGCCTCTTCATCCCCACCGCATCGGTCGGGTCGCCCAGGTAATCAGAAACACTGTCCACGTCGGGCGGAGGCGAATAACCTTCGCTCATCTCAGTTTCGGAGGAGACCATGTTGTAGTCTACAAAAGGGCGATTCAGAAGGAGCGAGCGAGGACAAAGCCAACGGTGAGTACTAGCTTACCAGGGGTTGGCACGTCGTCCGCGCCGATTGATGGGCGAGAGGAGCCCGGCCGACCCTGAAAGGCTTCTCCCTCGAGGGCCTCAAGAGATTTTCCCAGTCCGTGGGGAGCCGGCGAGCGAGGGGTTTTCGGAGGTGGGCGGCCCAGACCTGGGGAACTAGCGACCCTCTCAGGCGACAAGGGAGGGGGTGATCCTCTCCCCCGTTCTCCACCTCTTCACAAGAAATTGCCTGCAAAACAAAAGATCAGAGGTGCAACGATAAACCGAAGAAGGTCACGTACCCCAGGAACGACCTCAATACCCGCCGCCGAGCTGGAGCCCGGACGGTCGCCCGCCGGAGACCGCCTAACAATCTTTCCCTTCGCCGGCCTAAAGAGAGGGCCGGGAGACCCACGTGCTAGCCAAGGGGCGGCCTCAAGGGCCTCCTCCCGAGTCTTCTGGCCCGCTGCCGCCAGGCGAGCTCGCACCTCATCACTGACCGGCATCGAGAAACTGTAGTCTGTTCAAGAAAAATGAGGGGATCTGGGGAGCCCCCTGGGCTCAGCGGTATATTTATAGCCGGACAGTTGGGCCCCACCAGAAGATTCCCTGCCAGCTCAACACAGTACTCGCCGAACACGCGGGTTGGATGATTCTTTCTGAGCTTGCATCAAGCTCAAAAAGAGCGGGGATTGTGTACAACCCCGTGTCCGGCGAGCGGGTCCCGCCAGTGAAGTCGAGCAGACCTAGCCCCGCGACCCGCACCCAAGCGGCAAACAGATATACGGCAGGAAGACTGGCCCGCTCCCCCGCCCATTTCAGGCGAGCGAGCCGGGCGAGGCGAGCGAGCGGGTCGCGCAGACAACCACTGGCCAAAGCGGATGGGTTTGGCGACCCGCGATTAGCGAGCCGATCGGGGGGTCGCGGTGGCCGCCGGCCAGCCCCTACACGCGACCGGGCCGCCGGTCCGCCCCGGCAGAAGACAGGCAGGTCGCGGCGGTCCGGCTCGCGCTCGCCCAGGAAGAATAGGCGGGCCGCTGGAGCCAGGTCGTGCCCGCCTCCCGCGGAGGAGGATTGGAGGCGAGCTGACTCCCCAGGGGTGCGAATAGCCCCTCAGAACGGCGGAGCCACGCTGTTGGCAGACCAGGTTGGACTACGCATAGCTACTTAGAACAGCGGAGTTTGGCTGTTGGCAGACCCAACCAATGGCTTTTTGGTATTTTCAGGTCAGTTCTTTTGGTTATTGGCAGTTCAGATTCCAAAAAACTATAAATAAGACCCAAGGGGTACCTCAGAGGGCACGCTTTTAGTGCCTCCTTACTCTCGTTTTCAAGTGCTCTCTGAGGGTACCTTAGCTCGGCTTCTGGCTAAGGAGGGGAAGCGCTCAGAGATCTTCCGGGTTTGTGGTGGGACCTCCCTGCCGAGCCCTTGGGTCTGTTTCTTCTTGTCTTCTTCGTTGATTTTCTTGCAGGAGCAAAGTAGGCGCGAGACCACCCCTTCCCCAAGGGTCGAACTCCACAAGAGGCCGGATTCCGGTTTCAACATGATCAATGTAGCCTAAGGTTACTGATTCTATGATCCGACGTCACATTTCAAGTGGCTAGCGAGAAAGAAAGGAAACTATCTACAAGCACACCCCAAGTGCTCCAGCAGAGAGGTCCCACCACGTACCCGAAAGCTTAGAAGAAGCTTCCCCTCCGCAACCAAAAGGCTGGACGAGGTACTAGGCAGGCAAGGACTGGGCGAGTATCCACATGGGGGACCTCGACCTCTTCAAAAAGTGCCATTTCCAGTACCCATAGGGGGCTATTTATAGAGAAATCCTGGGGGGGGTATAGGCGAGTATCCAGCTTCTGCCAGTGAGTTCAAAGAGATACTCGCCCATACTCGCGAGTTGCTCGCCCAAGCTCGCCTCTGCTCGCACAAGCTCGCCTCTGCTCGCCCAAGCTCGCCTCTGCTCCCCACAGCTCGCCTCTCCTCGCCCAAGCTCGCCTCTCCTCGCCCAAGCTCACCTCTGCTCTCCACAGCTCGCCTCTGCTCTCCCACGCTCGCCTTTGCTCGCCAAATGCTCTGCGAATAGCCGTCTACTGGGGTACTTCTAATCTCGACGAATTACGGGTTATACACAATCCCCGCTTTTTTGAGCTCGACACAAGCTTGGAAAAACAATGTTGAACCCGTTGTTCGGAGAGATAACGCTAGACGATACGCTGCGCGAGGTCCTTCCTAGGAGTGGAGCTCAACTGAAAGGGGGAGAAGGTTGATACCTCATAGGAACCAAGTTCAACTGAATTGTAGAAGAGGTCGACACCTTGCAGGAGGAAGCTCAACTGGAGGTGGAAAATATAGTCGACACCTAACAGGAGCCGAGCTCAACTGGAGGTAGAGAGAAGAGGTCGACACCTCGCAGGAGTCGAGCTCAACTGGAGGTGGAGAGTAGAGGTCGACACCTCGCAGGAGCCGAGCTCAACTGGAGGTGGAGAGTAGAGGTCGACAACTCGCAGTAGCTGAGCTCAACTAGAGGTGGAGAATAGAGGTCGACACCTCGCAGGAGCCGAGCTCAACTGGAGGTGGAGAGTATAGTCGACACCAAGCAGGAGCCGAGCTCAACTGGAGGTGGAGAATAGAGGTCAACACCTCGCAGGAGCCGAGCTCAACTGGAGGTGGAGGATAGAGGTCGACACCTCGCAGGAGCTGAGCTCAACTGGAGGTGGAGAGTATAATCGACACCAAGCAGGAGCCGAGCTCAACTGGAGGTGGAGAATAGAGGTCGACACCTCGCAGGAGCCAAGCTCAACTGGAGGTGGAGAGTATAGGTCGACACCAAGCAGGAGCCGAGCTCAACTGGAGGTGGAGAATAGAGGTCGACATCTCGCAGTAGCCGAGCTCAACTGGAGGTGGAGAATAGAGGTCGACACCTCACAGGAGCTGAGCTCAACTGGAGGTGGAGAGTATAGTCGACACCAAGCAGCAGCCGAGCTCAACTGGAGGTGGAGAATAGAGGTCTACACATCGGAGGAGCCGAGCTCAACTAGAGGTGGAGAATAGAGGTCGGCAACTCGCAGGAGCCGAGCTCAACTGGAGGTGGAGAATATAGTCGACACCAAGCAGGAGCCTAGCTCAACTGGAGGTGGAGAATAAAGGTCGACACCTCGCAGGAGCCGAGCTCAACTGGAGGTGGAGAGTATAGGTCGACACCAAGTAGGAGCCGAGCTCAACTGGAGGTGGAGAATAGAGGTCGACACCTCGCAGTAGCCGAGCTCAACTGGAGGTGGAGAGTATAAGTCGACACCAAGCAGGAGCCGAGCTCAACTGGAGGTGGAGAATAGAGGTCGACACCTCGCAGTAGCCGAGCTCAACTGGAGGTGGAGAATAGAGGTCTACACCTCGCAGGAGCCGAGCTCAACTGGAGGTGGAAAATAGAGGTCGACACCTCGCAGGAGCCGAGCTCAACTAAAGGTGGAGAGTATAGTCGACACCAAGTAGGAGTCAAGCTCAACTAGAGGTGGAGAATAGAGGTCGACACCTCGCAGGAGCCGAGTTCAACTGGAGGTGGAGAGTAGAGGTCGACACCTCGCAGGAGCCGAGCTCAACTAGAGGTGGAGAGTATAGGTCGACTCGGGTGGCTAGTAGTCGGTCTGCAGGGGAGAAGCCCGTACAGAGTTCACGGACTACGACATCACTCCAACGAGGAACTTGGTCTCACTCGAGGAGGTCCTTGGCCAATATGCAGGAGAGGAACTCGTGCAGGGACTTGGACTTACGACGACACTACCACTTGAGGACTTCGAATGTAAGCAATACATGTTACCGCTAGGGGTAGAACCTTTCCGGGTCATCCCCGCTCTAGATATTTGAGGAGACAGAATGAATATCATTGCGTCTTGGTTGATAAAGTGATAGCCTTGCGTGTATAAACTCGCAGAATTCGAACATCATAGTTGCTGAAGTAGTGATCTCGCGAGTATGGACTCATGGAATTAAAGGAGAGCATCATAGCTGTTGAAGAGATGACCTCGCGAGTATGGAACTCGCGGAATTGAAGAGAGCACCAAGTAAGCATGAAGAGCATCACGAGTAGGAGCTTGTAGAATACTAGCTGGAAGATGCCATGAGTAAGCCGTCTCTTGGAATGTAGGTTGACGGAGACCATCGCAAGTCATCTCATGGACTCATGGAATTAAAGGAGAGCACCGTAGCTGTTGAAGAGATCACCTCGCGAGTATGGAACTCGCAGAATAAAGGAGAGCATCCTAGCTGCTGAAGAGATCACCTCGCGAGTATGGAACTCGTGGAATAAAGGAGTGCACTGTAGATGCTGAAGAGATCACCCAAATTCCAAGCTATCCCAGCCTTGCGAATAAGTCTCCTGCGAACTCGCCTATGGGCGAGTAACAAAGATACTCGCCCCTTCAACTCGCCTTGGGACGAGTAACAAAGATACTCTCTTCTTCACCTGCCGAGCTCGCATATGAGCGAGTAAGAAAGATACACCTGCGAGTTGATTCGAAGTCGCCAATCCTGCCTATACTCGCCTATGGGCAAGTACAAGGAAGCTCGCCAACCTGCATGAACTCGCTCGCGTGTACTTGCTAACCAGTCTTCATCTGGAACTCGCCTAAGGAAATCGCGATCTGGAACTAGCTTATAAGCGAGTAATAGGTAAGCTCGCCACATGAAGCCGTCGAGTCTGAAAGTCTGAAAGTCGCCATCGTGAAGTCGCCTATGAGCGAGTAACCAAGAAGCTCGCCCACCTTGCCGAGAACTCGCCCACCTTGCTGAATGCTCGCAAGTTCATGCCTTTGGTCTCCAGCTCACCATCTTAAGCTATGAAGTCTTCTCGCAAAAATTTCTTCCTCGGCTACTATCCACGCTCACCGCACCAAGTGTTGAAGCCAGAAAAATTCCCGACCTCAGAAATAGGATTAATGTAGCCTAAGGTTACTGATTCTACGATCCGACGTCACATTTCAAGTGCCTAGCGATAAAGAAAAGAAACTATCTACAAGCACACCCCAAGTGCTCCAGCAGGGAGGTCCCACCACGTACCCGGAAGCTTAGAAGAAGCTTCCCCTCCGCAACCAAAAGACTGGGCGAGGTACTAGGTAGGCAAGGACTGCGCGAGTATCCACTTGGGGGACCTTGACCTCTTCCAAAAGTGCCATTTCCAGTACCCCTGGGGGGCTATTTGTAGAGAAATCCTTGGGGGGGGGGGGGGGTATAGGCGAGTATCCAGCTTCTGCCAGTGAGTTCCAAGAGATACTCGCCCATACTCGCGAGTTGCTCGCCCAAGCTCGCCTCTACTCGCCCAAGCTTGCCTCTGCTCGCCCAAGCTCGCCTCTGCTCGCCACAGCTCGCCTCTCCTCGCCCAAGCTCACCTCTACTCGTCTCTCCTCGCCCAAGCTTGCCTCTCCTCGCCCAAGCTCGCCTCTACTCGCCACAGCTCGCCTCTGCTCGCCACAGCTCGCCTCTGCTCGCTCAAGCTCTCCTTTGCTCGCCACATGGTCTGTGAATAGCCGTCTGCTGGGGTACTTCTAATCTCGACGAATTACGGGTTATACAATGTTACTGCCTCGAGAATGATTGTTGGTCCACCATGACGTCCTGAATATTGGTCTACCCATACTATTGGGCAGTTCTTCCATTGCCAATACATACAATCTAGACTTCTCAGCATCCCTGGAAACCCTCATTCTTCACCTTTCCGTAGTAATCTTATTACATCATTTGCATTAAGATATCTCAAATATTCATCTTTGTACAATTGTACAATTGTCCTGCAAAATCTTTTCAAGCATTGAATCACGATTGACTCCCCTATTCGAATGTATTCATTGAAATTATCAGTAGTTGTTTCATATGCCAACATATGAAATGCTGCTGTAATTTTTTATATTGTTGATAATCCAAGCATACCAACACCATCTTTCTTTTGAACGAAGAAATTATCGTGCTGCTGCAGTGTGGCAACAATGCGAAGAAAAAGATTCTTTTGCATGTGAAATCTCTGTCAAAAAAATAGTTTCCCCATATGTGGGGTGTTTAGAAAAGTAATCATTTCAAAGTCTAGTGTTACCTTCAATTCTCCCTCAATTGTTTACTACACGGCCAAGTATTGAACCTCTACGTCGGGGAGTTCTTCCTCTTGAAGTTGAGCTGCAATTATGGTATTGTTGGAGGTATACATATGTGCTAAAATTTTATCTTCTTTCTCCCATTCATTAAGGTCTTTTTCCCACTTGAGAAGTGTTTGATCAAATAATTCATCATCTGAATATGATGAAGATTACAAATGAGATGACTCTGCTCCATAGTTCATTTTTTATAACAAGGGAAGTATAGATTGTTTTGAAAGTATTATTAGTTATATGGAAGTGGTGTTTATATAAATTGTCAACATTGGATTCCTTCTCCAGCATTGGATTCCTTCTCCAGCATTGGATTCCTTCTCCAGCATTGGATTTCTTCTCCAGCATTGGATTCCTTCTCCAGCATTGGATTCCTTCTCCAGCATTGGATTCCTTCTCCAGCATTGGATTCCTTTTCCAGCATTGGATTCCTTCTCCAGCATTGGATTCCTTCTCCAGCATTGGATTCCTTCTCCAGCATTGGATTCCTTCTCCAACATTTAATTCCTTTTTCCAGTATTGGATTCCTTCTTTAGTATTGGATTCCTTCTCCAGTATTGGATTCCTTCTTCAGCATTGGATTCCTTCTCCAACATTGGATTCCTTTCTCCAACATTGGATTCCTTTCTCCAACATTGGATTCATTCTTCATCATTGGATTCCTTCTTTATCATTAGATTCCTTCTCAAGCATTGGATTCCTTCTCCAGCATTCACTACTAGAAAACAGACTTTTAGCCACGGCAGATTGTCATTGCTAAAAGTCCAAAACGTGGCTAAAGCCTTTTAGCCACGGCCTACCCACGGCAAATGGGCGTGGGCAATGCGAGCGTGGCTAATAGTATTAGCCACGCTGAATCCGTGACAAATAGGTTTTAGCCACGAATTTTAGCCACGAATTAAAATCGTGGCTAAAGGGCCTGTTTTCAGTAATTATTAGCCACAGTTCAATTGTCGTGGCTAAAAGCTCCTTTTTTTGTCACGGTTCAATTATCGTGGCTAAAAGCTTCTTCTTTCTTTACATAAAAAAGATACCGCCGGCGCGGCCCGCCGCCGCCGCCCACCCGCCGCCCGTTGCCCGCGTCACACGGGCCGCCCGCCCGCGAGCCCGCCCGCGAGCCCAGCTTAATTCAAACATTCATTGCGGAATGAACAATATAAACCAAAAATAGAAGTTTTAACTGGCGGTGTGGAACTAAAAAATACTCATTTTTGCCACGGATTAGGCTTCCGTGGCTAATACTAATAGTATTAGCCACAAAAAAGGCAAATCGTGGCAAAAACTGTTTTATTTGCCACGAATTAGTCATCCGTGGCTAATAGTAACTTATTAGCCATGGAATAGGTACCGTGGCTAATACTTCATTATTAGCCATGGTTTTCCCCCGTGGCAAAAAAAACTGTGGCTAAAAGTCTGTTTTCTAGTAGTGATTGGATTCCTTCTCCAACCATGGGCTAACATTGGATTCCATCTTCAAGACTTCTATAAGTACTCATCACTCTATTTCCAAAATCAAGCACTCACTACTTCCTTTATTTTTCATCATGTCTGTCAACCGTAGGCTAGCATTCTCCCCTGAAGAAGATCAAACACTATGTTATGCTTGGCTTGAGGTCTCAGAAGACCCAATTATGGTGAGTAATCAAAAAGAACACAGGCTATGGGAAATAGTTTCAACCATTTTTCACAATACAAGACCTCAAATTTGCATTGGACAAAAAACCCTAAAATCTCTCTCCTGTCATTGGTCCTTTTTGGCAAAAAGACTGGCAAATTTCAAGGATGTATTTGACAGATTGAGCAACGAAATCCCAGCGGTACATCTGGACTCGATATTGTAAATGTTTTTTAGATTTTAAATTTTAAATCCATTATTTGATATGTTATTAAAATATTTGTTTGTAGATCAATCAAACAAAAAATTTATATGACGATGATCCAAAAGAGAAGAAAGGCTCCGTCTTTGATCATGTTTGGTCTATTTTAAAAAATACAGAGAAGTAGATAAATACACCAGGGTCTACAAAAGGTATGAACTCTCAGAACATTGATATGTCACAAACATTAAGTTCTAACTCTCTCAGTCAACGGAGAAGTATAGACTTAAATGCAGATAACAATGAAATGAATCCTAATAGTACTAGTGATGAAGAATCTCCGATCTCAACTTCCATTAATCGACCTACTGGAAGAAAGCAAGAAAAAGAGAGGAGAAAATCGAGTGGTAAGAGTTATGATATTGAGCTCCACCCAAAAAAACAAAGAAATCTTAGAGGTTTTAAAGAGATCGAGGACAAGAACAACGAGCAAACGACATGTCTTCAATTCAAGAGCTTATGAAGTTAAAAGCAAAAAATCAAAGGAGAAGATTAGAGCTTCAGGGTGCTAAACAAGATCACGATATTATGATAATAGATTTGGATAACATCAAAGGAACTCCAGAGCGGCAGTATTTTCGTCAAAAAAACAAGATATTATGAATAAAAATATTATCAAACCGCAATTTGGAGGATCTTCATCACTCGAAAGAAATGAATATGGAGGAGGCATATATGGAGGTAGCGGTTACGGAGGAAGTCAGTATGAAGGAGACTCACACTGCAGACCACAATTTGGAGGGCCTCAATTTGGAGGAACTCAATTTGGAGGACCTCAATTTGGAGGAAGTCAGTACTGAGAAAGCCAGTACTGAGATAGCCACTACTGAGAAAGTCAGTACGGGGGATGCCAATTTGGAGGACCTCGGTTCGGAGGAGACCAGCAAGAAGGAAGTCAGTGTGGAGGAAGCGACTATGACATACCAGGGTATGGAGGAGAACAACACGGGAAAACCGCGTGCGAAGTTGTAGCGAACTCAATGCTGACCTCCTAGAATTTTAGTTTTAATTCTAAATGTAATATTTTCATTTAAATTATGTAGCGTTTATTGTATTTTTATTATGCAATCAAATTTAAAATAAAAAAGAATTAAAAAAAAACTTAATAGCATATAATAAAATAATATATTACAATAAAAATAATAAATTATAATGATAAATTATATATATATATATATACAACCCCGTATTCGCAAGAGTGGGGTCCCCCAGCAGACATATGACCAGCTATGCTTTTTTAAGCTTTTTGAGGGGTTTGACACTCTTGGTGGCCAATTTAGTGTGAATCTGTGTTTTATAATAGTAGAGGAGATAAAATATTTTTCTCCCCCCGGCCCCCTTGGGGGGTCACCCAACCCCAGGCCGCTGAGTTCAACCCAGGCCGCCGAGTTCACCCAGGCCGCCGAGTTCAACCAAGGCCGCCGAATTCACTCAGGCCGCCGAGTTCACCCAGGCCGCCAAGTTCAACCCAGGCAGCCGAGTTCAACCAGGCCGCCGAGTTCACCCGGGCCGCTGAGTTCAACCCAGGCCGCCGAGTTCAGCCAGGCCGCCGAGTTCAGCCAGGCCGCCGAGTTCAGCCAGGCCGCCGAGTTCACCCAGGCCGCCGAGTTCAACCCAGGCCGCCGAGTTCAACCACGCCGCCGAATTCAACCTAGGCCTCCTAGCTCTCCCCTAGCCGCCTACTCGCCCGGCCTCAGCTCGCCTTGCCGCCTGCTTGCCCGGCTCGAGGGGCTACCCCTGGTGGACTGCATTTAGCTGTTTAGAACTACGGGATTTGGCTGTTGGCAGACCAATTTGGGGGCATTTCAGTAATTTCAGAGCAGCGGAGGCTGGTTATTGACAGACCATTCTCAGAAAACTATAAATAGACCCTTGAGGGTGTCTTGAAGGGCATGACTTCTTAGCCACTTAAACCCCCTTGCTTTCTTCCTCCAAGGCACCTAGCTCAAGCAATGGCTATGGAGGGGGAGACCTCAAAGGTCTTTCGGGTGTGAGGTGGGACCTCCACGCTAGAGTCGAGGGTCTGTTCCTAGTTTTCTGAGCTTTTGGTCCGTGACGTTCTCCTGAGTGTAGTAGGTGCGAGGTCACACCTTTCTTGGGACCTCAAACTCCACAGAGACCAAGTTTTTGGTTTCCACATTTTGCGCGGTGAGCGTGGAGAGTGACCAGCACAGAAGATCTTGGGAGAGTGTCATGGCCGGAGATCAGGGAGGTAGTGATGATCTCGGCGAGCTCCCCAATCCAGGACCCTTCGTAGGAAGGGAGGAGTTCATGGCATCCATTCAAGGCATCATGGGGATGCTGCTGACTTTGGCTCCTCGGGGTGCCAACTCCACTCCAACCCCCAGGGAGCCAGCTCCCCCCCCCCTCTCGACGAGCCGACTCCCAGGGGTCTAGGCGAGGTGACCCCAGCAGGGGGAGAAGGAATTATGCCAGGAAGAAGGCCCGAGAAGGAGAGGATGGGAGAGGGGGTTGAGCGAGACCTCACCGGCAGGGAACTGTTCCCCAGCCCAGAGAGTGCTAGCCCTCCAGGCGAGCAGGTCGCGCGAGTAGAGGTTGCGAGACCGCCCTTCATGGGGTCACCCTTCAGCGAGCTGATCATCTCAACTCCCGTTCTTGAGGGGTTCAGAGAGCCTGACATGGCTTACTATACCGGGAAGGATGACCCCGTCCAGCACCTGCAGTGGTTCGAGGATGCCGTCTCCATCAGGCCAATGACGGATACCTCAA